>JALLBE010000031.1:0-29698 GCA_036939795.1 Thalassiosira mediterranea
TGAATAGGAGCCCCTGGAAAGACCATCCAGTGGGTGATCCGGCCACAAGTGCCATCGCTGACTACCTTTATCTTTACAGTCCACAGTCCACATCCACATCACAGTGCGAACCAATGTTACTGTGCAGCCTTCCCGTGGCCGTCCTGGTCACGATCGCGGCCCTCGACAGCGCGGACAAGGCCCTCTTGGGCGCCTCATTCCCCATGCTGGAGAAGACTCTCGGACTTCACGGTCAGTTGTTCCAAGTCGTTTGAGAGATGTGCCACGGGTCCACAGGTCATTGCCGTTTACCGTCACCACGCACGATGTTGCTCAATACTTCGTCGTCATCTGCCGCGCGGTGAAACCTTCGTGCACAGTCGACACGCTCGGGTACTTCTCCCTCTTCACCAACCTCTCCTACGCGCTGTGCATGCCATTCTGGGGATGGCTCGTCCATCGCCACACCGTCCGACATGCGCATTCCGTCCTCGCATCGTCGTGCCTCCTCTGGGGAATCGCAACGCTGGGCGTGGCCAGATCCACCACCGTCCTATCGCAGGGATTCTTCCGCTCCCTCAACGGGGCCGCCCTCGCTTCCATCCTGCCGCTTAGTCAGATGATGCTTGTCGACCTCGTGCCGCCCACAATGCGAGGCTTGGCTTTCGGCCTTATGGGATTTCTGGAGCAGGCCGCGGCGACGTTGGCAACTTCGGCGATAATATGGCTCGATGATTGGAGAATACCATACCTCTTCGTGGGCTGTCTGTCACTTGTGATGGCGGTCGCCGCGAAGAAATGCCTGCAAATGAAAATGAAGGTGAAAGACGAACACACGGAAGATGGAAGGGAGATGAGCCTGTTTGACATTTTCAGGCGCACCTCGCGGGTGCCAGTCTTTTTTTACCTCGTGGCGCAAGGGTTGTTCGGGGCGATACCCTGGGATATGATGTCCTTCCTCCTCTTATTGCTTGATTGGAGAGGATTTACCAAAGAACAAATGGTGTCGTTCCAATTCGCCGGTGGCATTTTCGGAACCCTGGGAGCTTTGCTGGGGGGCGTGCTGGGTGACACCTTTGCTCATCTACCACACGGGCGGATCGGGGTGGCTCTCGTCAGCGTGCTGCTGGGCATCCTTTTTTATGGAATGTTTTTATACTCGGAATCATACCAATACTCGATCCTGTGGCGAAGCATGTTTCATCTGACGGGCGGATGGACTCCTGCTGCGGCTTTGCGACCGATATGTGCAGACCTGGCTCAGAATCAATCTGAACGCGCCCAAATCGTTGCTGCTTGGGTGCTCTTGGAGAAAACGTCCAGTGCTGTTTTCGGCGCTCCTCTCGTTGGTTTCCTCACAAAAAGATTGTTCAACGAGAACATCATTGCGTCGAATCAAGAGAAGGCACGCATTCTCGCGAGGAACATGTTCCTCTTATCAACTTTATTCTGGGGCATATGTGCGTACTTTTTTGTGCTTATGGGGAGAGCAGAACATGCACGAAAATTGCTGAACGAAGCAAGGAAGAAAGATGCTATTGTAGCCCATAATCATGTCTGATTCTTATTTATATTTGCATTAATAATTCCTGTATTCGCGTTTGCCCGCATCCCTCCTGCGGCCCAAGCAAAGGACCTTCACACGGCTAAGGTCCCGGGTTCCACTCCTGGCCCCTGCACTTTTCATGGGGCGGGTGTTCATTATTTGTCCCTGTACTTTATCCTGGGTGACCGCAATCACTCTTTTACTATTATCTTCCCCTGGGTGGTAAATTATCGTTGCCCTTTACCCAGGGTGGGTGTTTGGAAGGTCTGCCTTTGGAAGACACAGATACAAGCCTACCATACATACATACATACATGCTGTGCATCTATTCGTCAGTAATGGGACTTGGCCAAAACAACTCTTACGTTATCTCTTAACGTCAACTCGATACATCATCACATGTCCCTCTCTTTGGTCCAGACCAATGAACCCTTGCCACAATGAAGCGCAGCCTCAAAGCCCAGTACAGCCCACGTGGACACATGCTACTCCAATGCGCCCGCAACCAATATAAAATAAAAAAGCCCCCCCTTTAGATGAGCAGGTATTCCGTTCCCTTGTGTCCCCTTACCTTGGGCCTCCTCTTACCCTGCACGATCCTCCTCCCGCCCTCCCTCTTCTTGCTAACCATACCCCTGGCGACCATGCTCTCGAGACGATCGGTCACGAGCGATCCCTTGGGCGCCACGGTCCTCAGACCCCCCGCGCCGCCGCCCTCTCCTCCTGCGGCGGCGCCCCTCAGCTCCTCCGTCAACGCCACCGGCAGGGAGGGGGCGCGTATGGGATCGGCCTTGCTGAGTCCCTCCCATATGTCCTTCCCCACCGGCCTCGACTTCTTCTCGAGCTTCAACCGGGCCACCTCCGCCTGCCTCTCCCGCAGTCGCTCCTCCTTGGCCTTCACGGCCCTGTTGTGCACGTGGGTCTCGTTGACCTGATGCAGGAACGCCTTGTGCTTACGACGCTCCTTGAGTTCGTGCTGCTCGGCCCGGACGCGCTTCTGCTTGTTGCGCTGCGCCCTCGTCAATTTCTCCTTCCGCTTCACGATCTTGGCGGCCGCGCCGGTCCCCCCGGCGCCATCCTCCTCGTCCTCGCTCTCCTCGTCGCTGCTCTCCTCGTCGCTGCTCTCCTCCTCCTCGGAGCTCTCCACGATGAAGCTCTTCGTGTACGCCGTCATCCCCTCGCTGATGGGACGGGACCTGTACTCCTCGGCCTCGTTCCTGCGAATCTCGATCGACAGGGCCTCGCCGATGGCGTCCTGGTGCTGCTCGGCGTCGGGACGGTAGGATTGTCCGGGGTGGGCCACCTCCACGGCGAGCTTGGGAGGGGCCTTCGCGCGGGCGGCCTCGCGGGCCTTGAGCTGGCGGTTGGACAGTTCGGCGGCCGGCTGTGGGGAGGGGTCGAAGCCGTCGTCGGGGAGGGAGACGGCGCGAGATTTTTTGTTGGCGGCCGCCGCATCCTTCTTCTGAGAGGGTGGCTTGCCGGCGGCGGGTGAGTCGTCGCCCCAGAGGTCGAAGGTGGGCTTGTTGCCGATCGAACCGTTGAGGCGCTTCCTCGCAAGCCGCCCCTCGTCGAGCCTCTTCCGTCCCCGCTCGGCGAGGGCCACCGCCCCGTCCTTCCCGTGGGTCTCGATCACCTTCCGGATCCGACGCTTCTCCCGCTCGGAAAACTCCCTCTTCCTCTTCCTGCTCAATTCCTTCTCCTCGGCCGCGGTCCTGCGATCGGCCGCCGCCCTCGCGGAGGCGTGCGTCTCCCTGCGGTCGGTGTCGAGGACGAATAGCTCGGAGTCGGATTTGGATTGGACCCGCTCCTCCTCGCCGCGCTCGGCGAGGGAGGCCTGGTGTTCCTGGTTGGCCTCGTCGGCGCGCTTCTTGGCGCGGAGGGCGGCGCCCCGCTTCGATCTGCCCTTCTTTCCCATGGTTCGGAGATAATTATTGGGGCGGGAGGGATAGGTAGATAGATGAGCCAGGATGAGCTCGCTCGGTGTAGGCGACGCCTCGGGCCTCGGCTGGTGGAAAAAGTGAGAGCAAGGCGGCGGACATGCATGCTTTTGTTCTTTGCCTCCAATCCGCGTGGGTGGCTGACATTCGTCTCGGGGGGTGAGGTCTGTCTTCGTTTCAGCTGGATACTTTGGCGATCGTTTGGCGGGACGTCGATTTTTCGCCATTTCACAGATTTGTGACGTGTTCTTTTCGCCTCATGCTTGCTCATCAAACTCGTTTTGGCGGAACACGATGACGATGGACGATGCGGCCGACGATGGCGTGCGGCATGTCTCATGTCTCACACACCCGCTTGCCGCATCGCCGCGATCCCCATCATGAAGAGCATCGTCCGAAACGCCGTCCTCCTCGGCGCCGCGTGCGCTCCCGCGGCGGTCTCCGGATTCGCCCCCGCCGTCCCCGCCGCCGCCGCGGTAGCCAAGTCCGCGACGGCCCTTCGGTCGGAGGCCGCGACGGCCGAATCCGCATCGGGGACCCTCGAGACCGATCCCAAGGAGGCGGTGAAGCTCTTCGGCCGATTGGCGGAAAAGTACATCAGTGAGTCGGCAGTTTGAACCCCCGATGAGGGCACTTCTTGCGCACCGTTTCGGAAACAGTGCGTAGCCTCGTTTCTCACATGGGCTGACGATTCTCTCTGCTCTCTGCTCTCTCTCTCCCTCTTGCTCCGAATCTTGCCACCCGAATCGCTCTCTACGCCGTGCCCTCGATGCAACATCCCGTCAGTGCTCGATTCGACCGCTGGTCTGTGCTGCTATTCCGCGTGCTCCGGTGAGTCTCATGTTTACATTTCCGACATATCGCGAACGACCTATACCGAAACTAATCCTGCCCCTCATGCAAACACACACACCGAGACAGACTGCGAATACCGCGAGCCCGGCGGCGGATATCGCATGGCCGACC
The DNA here is from genome assembly GCA_036939795.1 of Thalassiosira mediterranea. Taxonomy (NCBI): domain Eukaryota; phylum Bacillariophyta; class Thalassiosirophyceae; order Thalassiosirales; family Thalassiosiraceae; genus Thalassiosira; species Thalassiosira mediterranea. Next base: position 4,429 of record JALLBE010000031.1, read on the forward strand.
AATCCTCCGCCCGTCCCAAGTGGATCCCGTGCTACGACGAACGTAAGTTCGAGGCCCTCGGGAAGGAACACACCACGAAGTGGAGCGCCGAAATATTCACGGACGGACCCGCCGTGAATAGGGACGAGTTCGTGGAACGCCTGCTCGGGATGGAATTCGTCCCTCCCCTCGGGGGACCGTTCCTGGCAAAGACTGCGGCCGGCATCGAGGACGAGACGGCCGCCGCGGCGCTGTTCGACCTGCTGGCGGGGGAGAAGGAGAAGCTGACGAGGCATAGGATGGGGAAGGAGATGAAGTCCATGGCGGAGGGGGAGGAGGGTCTGACGTGGAAGATGTTCTCGATCGCGATGGGAGCGAACTGATGATTGGAATGGCACATCTGTTGTGCTCGGCACAGACCTGCAGGACTGCCTGCCCAATCTTTTCTTGGACTTCATTTTGGTTCCCTCATTGAACAGAAGCCTAGAGGTGGCGAGTGGCCGCAGGTGGCTTTTTCCGGCTGAACCCACAGACCTATGGCCAGAGTAACGATCCAAGAAAGCGATGCAGTGATGTTGCTTGACTAGTTACAAATCACCTTTTTGGGCAACTGTAATGGCACAGATAATGGTGGTACAAAAGTATTGAACAACAATTTTATGACTTTGACAAAACACAGTACCTTTAACATCATGTCCAACTGTACCATACCATGAGTCCTGTCCACTGAAAGCTTGCCATCGTCATGTCCAGCAAGATGGGTTTGCTCAAATGGAAAAACACTCGATCGCCCTGTTGCTAGAACCAGAGTCAGAAGCAAATTTAGTGGCAGATAGATGTACCAGAGCCACCACAGAAAGGACAGCAACAGTGACACATTTTAGTGCAGGTTGAAGTTGAAGTACACAAATCACTCTACTAGAATCTACTAGAATTCACAATTCGGTGTACCAGCCCCAGAACATCAGGGTATCTCTAAGCTGTGTAAGCTAGACCCGTGGATGAAGTCAAAAAATCATATTGATAACGCAAATAATGACCTTTACGCGCGTCGTCTCTCCACCCTATTTTACCTAGACAATAGTTAGCGGAAAATAGCGCTAAAAAAATGGTGATCTTCACACCTAGCTAGCGCCCCCGCGAGCTATCCAAATCACAAAGTGCTTAGCATGGCATGCATCTACGTGAGGAGTAGATGGGTGCCGAGCTAAGCAGCATCCCCGTACTCCAAGTTTAGACCTCGTTATCGATGTGTGAAGGTGGGGCATTGATTGATCTGATTGGAGTTGAATTGATTGAAATTAAATCTAATTTATGTACCGATGTAAGTATCGTAGAGACGCGCACAAAACACAAACACAAACGCGCAGCAAATGCGCGCAGTCTGAACGTCGAATCGATCGACGCCAGGTCTCCCGGTTCATCCTTTCCGCGGCCACGGCGGCCGCTCCAATGCATGCTGGTAGACGTAGGACAGGGCACAAGCTGCTGACACGTGGTCCGAGGCTTTTGCTGATGGCGGCGGAACCGTGTGGCTGCTATTTTGGGGCCATCGAAGTTGCATCTTAGTGTTTAAAAATCGTCCGGCGCCGTCGACGCCAACAGCCTGCAATGATTGTAGATAAAGACTAAGAATGCAGACAACGCTATTGAACACGACCAGTCACATGCCCCTAATTAAGTTTATTTTTTAACGATTCGTCTAGTTGGTGAAGTTGTCCATGGCTATTATTGCTATTGCTGGCGGCTTCAGCATTGTCTAAGGACGCGGAGGCAGCGACAAAATAAATATTCGCTAGATGATTGGCCATTTATCATGGCGCCCAAAGGCAAAGGTACCTCCCTAGAGATCGTCTAGGAACTCTCTCGCCGAGAGGTCCGTAGATGATTCGGCTTATCAGTAATCATGATCGCAAGCCAAGGTGGCCGCGACAGAAGCCCGAACATAGTGGCTCTGGCGGCCGTCATGGTTACGATCTCAGTTCGACGGAAACGGTCGTTGCATGTGTCGTGTGCGGCGCTCGCTCACGCTCACGTGATGTGTGATGCACGCATGCGGATCTAGAAAAAACCATCACCGATCAAAATCAACATCTAGAGAAAATAGACCATGATGTACTAGAATTCCTACGTAGACGAAGTGTCCGTAGGCGTAGGACTTCCAACAAGGAAAAAACACCCCCCCACTCCCACTCCCATCCGCTCATATGCTGTACCTGTACTCCGATCCCGACTCTATTTTGTTGGTCAGCATGTTGGTCAGCAAAGTGACAGTGGTGTGGGGTCCATGTTATAATAGGGGATGGCTCAGGAGTGTCATCGGGGTCCTGAACCTCCTGGGGCAGGGGTGACTGGTGCGATCATGGTTGCAACACCCATCCCACAAATGGATCATGAGACACAGTGGACAGTGAAGAGGGAAGAGGGCACGCCCCAGATGCTCCTGATCCCAACTCTATTTTGTTGGTCAGCAAGGTAGCAGGGGATAGGTCAGGAGTGGCCTCGGGGTCCTGGGCCCTCCTGGGGCAGGGGGGACTGTTGAGATCGTGGGCGCAACACCACAACATCATGACCATGACACAATGAAGCAGGGGGACGCCCAATGCACGACTGACATTCCCTCTCCAATCCACGACTCGTCTCAGCCATCCGTTTCGTTTTTTCCTCCTCCTCCTCCCATTTTTTCGCGAAGACGAAGAGATTCCATGTCAACGACCATGACGGAAACGCAACCGCCGCCGCCGCAAGCGACGGCGACGGCGGGCGGACCGGCCCCCGCGCCCGGACCGACGGCCGGAAACGGCGGCGGAGGCGGAAGGAGACGCCGCGGAGGACGCGGCCGCGGACGCGGTCGAGGCGCGGGAGGACGAGGCGACGACGACACCAACGGCCCTCCTCCTCCTCGGCCCGCGACCACCGAAGCCGGCGCCGGAGCCGCGGGAGGCGACTCGAACGACGGAGCAGCTAGCGCTCAGGGTCCGATACCCTCGAGCGTTCTGGCGCCGGGGAGGGGGGGACGGCGCCGTCCTCGGCGCAAGGGCCGGGGTGGAGGAGGCGGCGGAGGAGGAGGAGGTCGCGGCAGCGGTGGCGAGGATGCCGCCGCGGAAACCGGGGCCAACGACGGCAATGACGGAGGAGGAGGCGGAGCCTCCTCCGCCGGCGAGGGCGTTGTGGCAGAAGCCTCAGCCGCGACGGGATCCTCGGAGGGCGCGCCGCCTCCCTCGGCCGGCTCGTCGTCGAAGCAGAAGCAAAGACAACGACAGAAACAACAAAAGCAACAACAACAAAAGCAGCAGCAAACGAAGGACGACAAGGAGGAAGGGGGGGCGCAGCAGCAGCAGAAGGCCAACGGCAAGAAGAAGCGCAATCGACGAAAGAAGAAGGGTAAGGATTCCGGTCCCAAAACGTGGCTCGAACACATACCCGAGGGCGCAGTGGATCCCATCTCGCTCGATCCGCTCGAGGACCTCCGTTATCCCCCCTTCGCGCTCTGCGTGGAGGAGCCGTACGTACCGATACTGCCGGGAATGTGGCCGCCCCCTCCCCCGCCCCCTACGCCAAAGAAGGAAGAAGGAGGAGAAGAATGGGACGACGATGATGCCAAGAAGAAGGAAAGCGTGGAGGAGGAGGCGAAGGTTCGGGGATTGACCTCCCTGGGCGGCACGGGAGCCGATCCTCCGGCCGGAAAGGACGGCGAGGACAGGGAGCTCGCCATCCTCAAGGCCCAGTGGGGCGACAGGGGCGTGAGGGTCGCCGCGAAGGACGACGGCGGCGGGCCAAGGAAAGCGGGATCCACGGATGCCAATGCCGCCGCAACCGCAAACGCTTCCGATGATGCCGACGTGAGCGACCGCGTCCTGAACCTCTTCGACGGACGCGTCCTCGCTTATTACCTAGTCTCGACCCTCCAGTTCATCGACCCGCTCAACAGGCGGGATCTCACCCGCCCGGAGCTCGCCGCCCTCGACGCCTACCTCTCCCATCACAAATTGGGGAACGCGGGAGTCGTGGAGGCGTACGACGACAAGGGAGTGAGCGTGAGCGCCGCGGGCGTGGCGGGACAGAGCGCGGGGGGAAGGGCGGAGATTTTGCAGCAGGAGGCCAGGGCGATATTGGGGAGCTTCTTCGGCGGACCGGGTGGAGGGGGCAGGGGAGGAGGAGGTGGAGGTGGAGCGGCTCAGCAGCAGCAGCAGCAGAGGCAGAGGCAGCCGACGAACAGCTTCCAGCGAATGTACGCGGCGCAGGAGGGCGACGCCCGCGGCCGACGCACGCGAGGCCGAAACGACGGCGTCGGCGCGAACGATCGAGACACGGGAGTCTACGGCGGGGACGACGGCGGGCTGGTGGTCATCGACGACGACATCAACCCCGGCCTGCGGGGCGGGGTGCCCGGACCGCTGCCCGGCGAAAGCAGCGCCGCGGCGGCGGGGACGGGGACGCTGTACTCGGCCCGGCACATCGCCGAGCGGCACGGCCACGAGGCGCGGGCGCAGGATGGGAACTTTCCCTCCCTCGCCCCGGCGGCTCCGGCGCCCGCATCGACGACAAGCGCCAGGGTCGCCGCGCCAACCGGAGCGGCTCCGAAGAGCCTGTCCAAGATGGCCAAATTGGTGGAGAAGACCGATCCAAAACAGAAGGAGAGACAACAGAGGGCGCGCGAGGAGGCGCAGAGGCGGGCGCAGCTGTCGAAGATGGCGTTCTTCGACCCCGAGGCGGCCACTGGTAGGGTGCACAGCAGCGGCGACCTGGGCAACCTGAGCTCGCTGCCCACGGCGCCCGCATCGAAGGAGCCGCCGACGGAGGGACTGCTGGAACGGAATCGCAACCTCGCGGCGGCGTTGGGGGTCTCCCCCTCGACGGTAAGGAACGAGCCCTCGCTGACGGGTTGGGCGCGTCCCACCTCCGGCGCGGCCGCGGATGAGTTTGGAAATGAACTGGACGCGGCGCAGTACCCCGACAGTTTGCTCGACAAGGCGAAGGATCGAATGTCGGAGCTCCTCAAGCTGGAGAAGAAATGGAGAGCGTTCCTGGCGGACGATCGCGCGGCGTCCTGCAGCCTCAAGGCGATGGACAAGCCATTGCGGACGTTCGTGCACGAATATTCCGACTTTTGGAGGATGCACACCGAGAGCTTCGATCCCGAGGGGAGGCGGTACGTACAGTGCTCGAAATTGAAGGACACGAGGGCGCCGTACCCGCTGCTGTCCGAGGCGGCGAGGAGGTGGAGGGGCCCGGCCGCCGGGACGCCGTCGAGTGCGGTCGTCGATTTGTCGTCGCTCCCCACCGGCCCCAGGGCCGCCGCCGCAGCGCCGCCCGAAACGACGACTTCGGACGGATGGCGAACCCACACGGAGAGGCGTCAGCCCCTCAAGCTCGCGCCCCGCACGACCGCACCTCCGGCGGCGGGCGAAATCTCCTTGCCACTGCCACCCCCTGCAGCACCCCCGGCGTCCAACAGCGGCATGACACGATCCTCCTCCACCCCCCTCCTCTCCATGACGGGGGAGCGCCCTCCCCCCCCGCGATTCGCGGACCTGCACGACGAATCCCGACGGCCGAGGCTGCAGCTGTCGAAGCGCACGATACCCACGTGGGACGAGCTCGAGATGCGAGGGATAACGCAGGAGGGGTGGAACGCCATGGATTCGGAGGGGCAGGAGATGATACTGAAGGAGATGGAGGAGGAAGACGAAAAGAGGAATGCGCAGGCGGAAATCGAGAAAGAGAGGGAACGGAAGAAGGAGGAGGCGAGGCTGCTGAAGATCGAGGAGAAGGCGAGGAAGAAGGATGTCGAAAGGAGAAAGAAGATGGCCATACTGGAGAGTGCCTTCGAGAGTAGCGACGACGACAGCGATGACGGCGGAAGCGATGATAGCGATTGGTTCGAGGGGGACATAGAGTTCGACGGGAGCGATGACGAGTGAGAGATGCGCGGTGATGGTTGTCCCATCGATGTGCGCCGGAATCATTCGGGAAGAACGAGAGCCCCAACCATCTTTTTTGTCTTGTGTCCCATCATAGAACATAGATGCCATCGAGCCATACCATAGGATAATTTAGAGTTTAGCGTGGTCCTGTTCTCGAGTGGCTTATGGCATGATTAATGGATTAATGTATGTCTTACTGCACTTTCCAGATCGATGCCGCGGTGTACCATACCTCCAACAAGGAAAAAGCTTTTGCACAATACACACAAACTGAACGAGGCAACAAGAGAGGTGTAAATTAATCGCCTTGAATCGTCTCAAGAAGATGGCATCGATTTCTGTGTGTCACCTCAGAGCAACGTGATCTCTTCACTGGCTTCTGCCTCCAGTAAGTATTTGGCAGTCAGTTCGTCTATTTCTGATTGTTTCTCATCTTCTTCTGAATCGTCATCGTCGTCATCTTCGTCATCATCGTCGCCGTCCTTCTTCGCCACATCTCGAGTCTTGCCCCACGAGAAGTCATCCATGTTCCAGAAGGCATAGACCGGGAGGACGACGTAAAAGATCGGGAGACCGATCGTGAAGTAGATGAAAAACCACCACATGTACTCCCACCGCGATCGCAATATGAACACCACCACCTGAACGCCCATGATGACGCCATACAAAATGAGGAGGACGGAGGATACCGGCAAATGATCGAAGAACACCAGGAAGAACAGGTAAAGCGAATAGATGTAACTCGCTGGCAGGATCATCGTCGCGATGAGATCGATGAAGACGATGACCTTCATGGAGAAGCAGCACACTCCCCGCAGGTTGACGAAGAGGAGTTCGAACATGTTGTGCATGGTCGAATTGATCCAACGGCGGCGTTGGGAGAGCAAGATCCGGTACGTATGAGGAACGATCGTCCAACATGATGCTTCGGGGATGAAGGTGAGTTGTCGATCGGGATAATATTTGAGAAGCAGCGTGCTGAGCAATCGATCTTCTCCGAGGTGGTACAAATTCTTTTCGTGCAGAGTTTCGATGTCGCTTCGCGAGTATTCGAACATGACGCCATCTCCTGGTAGCAAAGGCGTGCCATCGTCGGCAATGATTCTGTACATGGTAAAGCATCCAGGAAGGCACGTGACACAACCGAAGGCCGCCTCGAAGGCTTTCTTCAGGTGGTGGGAGCAGTAATACTCAAATACCTAGGAAGTGGCATGCATTGATATAAATTGGATGGTTTCCTCCACAAGCAATCCGAAACACTATGGCACAACCATTTCTTACCTGGATCATGGTCACCCAGCTGGATGCCTTGTTATCAACCTTGGTTTCACCGCAAAGACCAATCACTTTCTCGTTTTGGTGCATTCCGTAAACCATGGCATTTATCGATAGGGCATCGATTCGAGTATCTGCATCAATAGTCAGTAGAAAACGGACCATATCAGCCTCGAGATTCAAATCGAACATGGCACGCTGAATGGCAGAATCAAGCTCGGACATCTCCCTTCCATAGTGGATGCGGTTGTAGTAATCCATAATAATCAACTGCGAATCACGCTTGCCGCGATTGCCAGGCTTGGCCGTAACCTCTGCTTCGCCAGGCAAGCCACACTTGACAACAACGATGTACTTCATGAACTTGTGGCCCTTCTGGAGGATTCCGTGGTACACGCGAGCGCAGTTCCTTCTGAATTCAAGTCCAATGCAGTCATAGAGGTAGCTATCGTCATCTTCTTCGTCTATGTCAAATCCAAGGATATTTGCGAGGTGCTCGGGAGTGGACATTTGCTCTCCATGACCCGTCACGAGGCCATCTGCCAGAACCACGAGCACCTTATTTTCGTCCGGATAGCATGTGTTCATTACAGACTTGACACTCTTGCGAAGTTCATTATCGCCTTCGTTGTAACACATCAACATGATCATCACGGGGCTCATGACATCCTCGTCAGAGTAAGTGCGATGCCGGGGGCAAATGTATATCAACGATGCCACAAATTGAATGACCATCAATGAAGCCACAAAGATGAGCATCATATACATCAAGATGTTCAGTGAGTGACAGAACTGGTCAAAATGTTGATCCAAAATTCCTGTGTAGAACATTTCTTCGAGGCACTCGATATATTCTGGTGTCCCGAACAAAGTGTAATACAAATCGGTGCCGTCCATCCCCAATGAGTTCATGATCACTTTGTTCAAAGTTGGAAACAGAAATGCCTCTGGGTTATCAGGAGAGTACTCAGGCGTTTCATTTGGTGACCACTCCCCCCAATTAGGATCGATCGACCTCACATAATGAGTTACGTCGTAAACTCGGCCACTGATTGCAAACCAGTCTAGCCCATCATCATTTAGGCTGCTGTAGGTATGGCTAAGGACTCCTCGTTCGTAATCACCAAGATATTTTTCCGTGCCGTTTCTACCCGCAGCGAAGGTATGACACTTGACTCCCTTCAATTCGTCCACTTCGTCAAAGTCTGGGCACGTAGGGTTTGTGAAAGTGTTGTTGGGGCTATACTCGGCCATTCCCCACTTCTCGATCTTTTCTATATCCAAGCATTTTTGGGGAAGTGAAGAAGGTGAAGCTCGGGGGAACACTTTGGAGCAATCCTTACCCAGACAATTGGCAATGGCATCCACTCCACCTGGATGCCGGTAAATCAAATCCTTGACATCGTAAATTACTCCATGAACGACCACCCAGTTCTCATGGTTCCCAACCTTCCAGATCTCTTCTATTGAAAATATGACATCCTCTTCGCAAAGCATGAGAGGGAGGAAGCCAAACACTCCAACAAAGAATACCGAGCATGATACCATGATCAAGAACAGTGCAACCTTCTCACGCCAAGCTTGCTTGGCATCCTGAGTTGGACGCATGATGCACTTGCTGGGTATGGGAAACGTAACCAGCCATGCAAACGATGCCCAAAGCCTCCCAGCAGTTGTTTTTGATCCTTCCCGATTTTCTTGCACACCAGGCACACCAGCGCCACCAAAAGAACGACGCGAGGCCATGGTCGATCGTGTCCCAAGGCTTTCATTTGCCCACGAAAATTTGACCTTGGGCATTGATGCCATAGCAAAGGAGCGCGACCCCTTGGAAGAGGGAGCAAGTGTATAATCACCATGCATGAATGGAACCATTTCATTGGGATTACTGGGTTGGCTTGTTCCATCTGAAAATTGGCTCCACCCACTCGGTTGCGAAGATTGAGATCCTTGACTTGATTGAGAGTATTGGGATTGAGATCCACGAGTCCATGAGGATTCGGTCGACTGAGAAAATTGAGATTCTGGGGCTGATTGACTTGTCCTACTGCTTGCTTCCGAATACTCAGAGGGTAGTGTGCTCTGACCAGCGTTTGTATCGTCTAGAGTGCTTCCGCCTACACTCCTGCTGTCACTAGGAAGACTTGGGTTGTTTGAAGTATATGAACTTGGTTGACTTCGCCCTTCAAAGTTGGAATTGATGGTACTAACCCCACCCCTCCCATTAAATTCCCCACTGGATTTGCTTGAGTTGGCAGAACCATTCTGCAGCATGACGAAACCATAAGGTTCGCGGGACGGTTCGGATGACCGCCGACTGCGACTTTCCTGATCTCCTGTGCTACTGCTTTCAGACGGGGCAGAAGATCGGCGACTGTAATCAATTGTAAAGTGGTCTGTTTCACTTCTGCCTGATGCTATGCTCATGTCTTGATTAGATTTGCTGGGTGGGTCGAATGATTGTCGGCTGCCTTGGCTGGCGGAAAAGCCTGCCGGTTCATCCAAGGGGGGATCAGGCACCTGACGGCTACCAATTGACGAATATCCTTGGTCTCCCTTCTTGCGAACAGGAAGGTAGCCCTTCGCTATATCCGCCAATGGGTCAGGTGCTGCTTGTGCCATGCGGGTTTGGCTGAGTTGCACTCTGGTCTTATTTTGCAAGTTCGAAAGCTGCTGTTTGGCTTTGTTGGATCGATCTGAGACCCAAGAGAGTAGACTGGCTCCACTGCGGACGCTGCTGTCATCTTTGTGGGACATGTGAGCAACATTCTTTTTGTTGTCGCGGCTTCGCTGCCTCTTCCGCTTAGATATCAGGCGCTTCTCTAGAACATCGCGCTCTTTTTTAGTATCATCTTTCAGCTTCGACATTGCCTTCAAGTCTGCTCGCATTGTGGAGAGAATAGCCGCAGACTGATCATTTTCTTGCCGTTTTGTTAACTCCTTTTCCAGCAAATTGATTTTCGCCTTGAGCTGCTTCATTTCATTGTTCCTTTGCTCAACGACCTTCTTCGTATTTTCCTGGGCGGCAACAATTCCACGAGACAAGCCATTAATCTTCTCTTGTATGGCGATTTCAAGCTCGGATGAACCGTGTGATTCTTCATCTCCCAATTTGCTCTCTTGATCAATACTTGCTTCCATCGAAATAATGACCTGCTTCATTCGGCTAACTTTCTCATTTTTGGCTTGGATAGCTTTCTGGGTATCAGCTCGAATGACTTGCATTTTATTCTTCATCTCCGCAAGGTATCTCATCTTTCTCTCTCTCTCGATACTTGCGTTCATAGTGGCAATGATCTCTTCCATCTTTTTGATTTCCTCATTCTTTGCATCCATCGCTTTCTCAGCGTCACCCTGAGCTTTCGACATGTTTTCCTTCAGTTGGGATATCCGAGATGTCAGAGCGCTCTTGGCCTGGCTTTCACCTCGTAACTTAGTTTCAAGCTGTTTCAGTTGCTCTGATTGCTTCTTCATTCTCTCCTTGGCGTCGACTCCAGCTTTGTTCACCCCTGTCGACATATTGTCCAGCTTCTTTTGAAACATAGCTTGCACTCCCTCTTTACCCGCCAGCACAGCTTGTCGAAGCTTGACTTCCTTCTCCACATTTGCAGTTAATTTTGACACCGTGCCTTCCAATGCCTTTATCTCTTCTGTCTTGGCATCGACAGCCTTTTGTGACTGGGCCTTTGCATCTTCAATGTCACGCTGCAGCTGCTCGTTCTTCCTCATCAATTCTGAGAGCGAAGTATCCTTCGTCTGCAGCACATCTCCTAATTGATTGATATCATCTGCAGCTCTGTTGCGTGTGTCCTGCATCTCCCGTGTTACCCTTTGCAGCTCTAGTTCCAATTGCCTATTTTTTTCTGCTTCACTCTCCACCGCTGTCTCTGACTCTTTTATCGTGGCATTCATCTGCTCCACTTCATCGCTCTTTGCCTTCAAAACCTTCTCTGCGCTTTCCTGAGTGACCATAATCTCATTTGACAACTGCCTGATCTCCTTTTGGAAGGAATCTTCAATTTCGGTCGCAGCTTGCATAACATCATCATCTCTTTGCCTTTTCTCTTGCTCATCAATCCCTGCCTGCATTGCAGCGATGAGCTCTTCCATCTTCTTGATTTCACCGTTCCTCGCTTCTATTGCTCTTTTGGCTGCAGTTGAAGAGCCCACACTGATGTCTGAATCACTTGCGACGCTCTGACCGGGAGATACAATACTGCCCAAACTGCTGTAGCTGTTGCTGAAGCTAGAGCGATCACCGTCCTTTGCCTCAGCAGCCCGTGAAATCTGGCCGATGGTCTTATTGTATGACAAAAGCCATGGGTCGCCAACAACGTTAGTGTTCGGTGAGGCAGGCTCATACAAGTGTAAAGGGCGAGCCTGGGTTTCTCTGGTGCTTGTCTCGCCCTCAGTGGCACTAGTCGAATTTAACCCGCTCGTGAGCCCCATCGCGTTGGCCAGTCCTCCTAGAAATGATTGAGACGCTGATGTAATTTGGTCCTCACCTCCGTCGTCCGTGAGTTTGCCGTTGTCTGAATGTTGTTCATCTGCCACCAATCCTGCAGTGGAGCCATCTTTGGACACACGTTCCCCTGCATCACTGGTTGTCCCCATCGGTCGTTCCCACGAGGTTTCTCCCTTATCTGCATTGTAATAGAACGACTTCCCTGTCTTTGGGTCCGTGTACTCAATCCATCCATCTGGAAGACTGACCGATGAAGATGATACAGACCGGCTTGTTGTTCTGCCGCCCTGGTTGACACCATTTGGATTAACATCTGGTTCCTCAGTAACCATTGATTGCACTTCTCCAGAGGAAACAGAGCGTTTAGGTGGGACCCAAGACGATTCCCCAGTTATTGAATTGTAGTAGTAAACATTTCCCGTGTTGGGATCATTCGCCTTTGACCATCCGTCGGGTAAGCCCATTGCACTGCTTTCCCACTCCGATTTCGAGGCGTCTTCCTCAAGTCCCTCTGGAATGGTTTCGTTGAGGTTCAGGCCACCCCTGTAGTCATAACCTGCAGAATCATACCCAGCTGAATCATAACCTTGGGACATTGCTGCAGTTGGAAGCGTTCCACCAGATACGATCGACCCGGATCCTTTGGACTTTTTCTTGCCTTTGGGCTTCTCGGCAAGAATAGCGTCCACTTCCATCTCCTGCTTCTTTTCCTCCGAAAGCACACCTGCAACCTCGGATCCGCCCTCAAGCTCCTTCAGGTTCTTTTCGGCCTCCCTCACTTCTAGTTGAATACTGGACGCAACATTTTGAGTCAACTCCATCCAGTTGGCGCATGACTCTGTCAACATTTTCCCAGACCCATCATCCATTTGTGCCGATGCCAAATGGGCCAACCCCACCGTCCTCGCCGCAACTTCCAGCAAAGCAGAGGCATTCTCGTCGCGTTTTTTTGCCGCGTCCAAGCGTTTCCTAGCCCGTTCGAGCACTTCATCATCGGAATCAGAACCCTCGATGTCCTTTATATTTTTCCCGGCCTCCTTCACCTCCTTGAGGGCGCTGGCGACCTGGCCTCGAGTCAACTCCATCCATTTGCTGCACGACTCGACCAATAATTTCGCCGACTCCGCGTCCATCTGAGTCGCCGCCAGATGCGCGAAGCCGAGCGTATTAGCAGCCGGCTCGAGCATCTTGGCGGCGCCATTGTTGCGTTTTGCTGCCGCGGCCAGGTGTTTTCTCGCTGCGGGGAGCCCCGCGCGACCTCCCGACGAGTCCATACCGTGTTTGGTTTGGAGGGAGGGGTTGCTCCGCTCCGTCGTCACAGACCGTCGCGGCCGATGCTGGAGGAAATGTTACACCCGACGAACGACGGCGAGGCGAGGTGGGCGTGGCGCGCGATCTCTGTTCTCAGCGCGATATCCCCTATCCCATGGTCTAGCTCCAGCGTCGATGCGGCGGGCTTCGTTTTACGCTGGTATGATGATAACGTCGATCTGGTTATCTCGGCGCTGTTTGGTATGTAGATAAAAATGGCGGGCGGGCGCACTTTTCAAAAGGGCTCCTGCTTGGCGCGCCAAGCGAGGGCTGATCAAGACTTCGACCAATGATACGCACTTACTGTCCGTGAAGGTTCGCATATGTAGAACAATCGAGATGGTACCAAGATACGTATCTTCTCTAGAGAAATTCAGAGATATCACAGCAGAATGTCACACCTCGGTCACTTCAAAATCGGGGGGAATCAAGGGGGCGATCACATAAAATGCAACTGTGAACCCAACACCACAATTCCAAGATCTACCCAATCAGCAACACTTCAGCAATGTGGCTCGCTCTCGGCCTGCTGCCTGGCTCGGTATCTGTCAGTGCTATCAGCACGGCCGATGTCCAGTTGAAGGAGCGTCCACCGACAGTCGATGGCTAGCCAGTGGTTGGCCAACAAGCAGTGCATACAACTTTTAGTATTGGGTTTGTGATGGCATCACAGTATGAACCTCTATTGAATACAGTCATCAGAACTTATTGACATAGCATTGGGACATCTTGGGACCAACTCAGTGTTCTTATGAAACGAAGAAGTAATATAAATGAACTGCACAATTGGTGTCAGCATGGTTGTCAGACTGTGGTGTGGTATCATATCATGCTAGTTTGGTGGTACATCAGTTGCAATCTGTTCGTAGTATCAGCTCTCGCCGTGAAAATCTTTCTATCTGTGTTGGTATGGGATTCAAACATGCCATCAAAAAAGACCTACCTAGATCTGAGAGGCAAGTGTAGCCATAACCAAATCAAGGAGTATAAAGAGAACATTGTGCGACCAAGAGGTATACAGACGCTGGATACTATCTCTTTCCGAACGACTTGGCCCTGTTTGCCATAGCATTGACCGCACGCCCACCACTGCTGCTAACACTCCTCATTCCAAGTCCACTCACGACAGAAGTGGCACCACCGGCCACACTCATTCCAGGTGCCACACTCATTCCAGGGGCCATACTCATTCCACCCGCTACACTCATGCCACCTGCGACACTCATCGCTGCGGCATTCACGGCAGGTGTACCCCCGTTCAGGACGCCCTTTATCCATTCTCCATCTGCAACTAATCCAAATTCGTACTTCATAACGCCTTGGCCATGAGGTACCTCGTTATCATCGACTCGCCCTGTGTATTTTCCAGAGAGCCCGGCATGGTCGGTCCATTCCATACTATAAACGAAATTTCCCTTTTTTAAGCCTTTCCAGGAGGTGAAGCCACCCATGATTCGCTGCCTTGTCACTGCTGACGCCTCAGTACTGCCGGTTACACCTCCATCATCTTTGCACCCATGGATCCAGTTGCCTTCGAAAGTTATCCCATTTTCATACCTGTCCAAAAACAAAATGCATGGATGAGAGATGTAGAAAGCAACAATAATACACACCGATGCATAAAATCAAGTGGCCTCAAAAACGTACTTCATTTTCCCCTTCCCATGAGGACGAGATTGTGAGTCGACTTCGCCAGAATATACTCCAGCATCACCATATGGGTCAGTGTACTCCATCTGAGTTACTGGGCGGGGCTTCTCATTTCTTCCTTTTGTACTTCTTTCACCTCTTGAAGACATCGAAATGGCAGATGAATTGAATGACTTATTTCCGTCAACCAGTGAAGTTTTGCCTGTATCTTGTCTATGAGAGGGTGGAGAATGTGTGCCAACAATGTCACCACCACTGCTCCGTCTTCTGTATGCTGATGCTGCATGTGATGCATTGCCTAAGCTGCTGTTACTGAAGTTAACTTCTTGACTTTGAGATCGACGGGCATATGGGACAGCGTTTGTAGAGGTGTCGTTGTCCTGGCTTCCTCGCCTGCCCTGTGTGGAAGTTGGCGGAGGAGGCACTGGTAGAGGAGGCACTGGTGGCGGCGGTGGAGGAGGAGGTGGTGGAGGCCGTGCAGAAGTTATGGGCTTTGGAAATTTCGGCGACGATTCAGTGCTCGTGCTATAGCTGCTTCCTGTGCTCCTTTTGGAAGTAAATGCAGGCAATGAAGCAGAAAGTCCTTTATTGGAGCCAGGGTGGCTGGAATGTTTGCTTGCTCCACTAGTGTTCAGTTGGTCCTCATCGGAAGACGAATCGTTTGCTTGTTGTTGACCATCGGAGTTATTAATGTAGTGCGACGATGCCTTAGCCAGAAGGCCTTCCATAGAGGAAAGCAGTGCCTCAGGTTGCTCGAGAGAAGCACTGTTATAACCTTGGCCATCCGGCAGCTCTCTCTCCAGCCGTTTTATTTTTGCCTTCAGCTGTTCCATTTCTCTTTTCTTTTCTTGGACTGACTTCTCTGCGCTCTTGTGAACCATTATGATCCCATTAGTTAACTCGTCCATCTTTTTCTGGAGGGCACCTCCCAATCCGTCGTTGTCATTCAAAACTTTATCGCCCATCACGCTCTCCTGAGAAATGCTTTCACTTATTGACTTCCTGACCTCCTCCATCTTCTTGGTTTTCTCGTCCCGGGCGATGATTACATTCTGTGCATCATTCCTAATTCTGTACATATTATTCTTCATCTGGAATACTTGTCGCATTTTGATCTCATTCTCCATGTTGACCGACATCTTTGATACCGTCTGCTGTAAAGCTGCAATCTCTTGGCTCTTTGAGTTGACTCCTATTTGTGATTGCGACATAGCACTCTGAGTTTCACTGAACAGTTTCTCTTTTTCTCTATGAAGCTGTAGGATAGAAATTTCTTTCTCCTGGAGTGAGTCACTTAGGCGCTGTATCTCGGCATCGGCTTTGTCCTTTGTCTCCTTCATTTCTTTGGTCAAGCGGTCAACTTCCGATTGCAATTTCTCGTTCTTTTGGACTTCGCTGCCAAGGGCAAGTTTCGATGTCTCAACGAGTTCTTCAATCTGGCCCTTGTTCTTTCCCTGGGCCTGCTCCGATTTCATTAACTTTGTCTGGCAATCCTTCAATTCGCGCGTGATTTTATCAATCTTTCTCTTGAGAGAATTTTCCACCTGGGTCTTCTCCCTGGTGGCTTCGTTTTTAAGAGTCCTCTCCTCTTCAATGAGTTCTTTCATCGTGTCAATGAATTGCTTCAATTGCTTGATTTCGTCGTTCTTCCCATTTATTGTTCTTTGGGCATCAACTTGGGCATTGGTTATTGAACTCGTTTTGGAGATAAGAGTCCTTTTCTCATCAAGTTCAGACGCAAGTTTGTTCTCCAACTTAGTCATCTCACTGTTCAGCTGCGTAATATGAGATGCAAGGGCTTCTTTCTCCTGACTCTCTACCCGCAGCTTGGACTCCAACTTGGATACATCATTCTTCAAAAGCACATTCTCGGATGACAACGCCATCTTGGCCTGACTGTCAGCTTGTAAATCGCCCTTCAGCTTCGACAATTCATTACTTAACTGCCTAACCTGAGATGTCAGCGAAATCTTCTCCTGGCTCACAGAGTTCAACTTAGCCTCCAACATTCTCAATTCCTGTGATTGCGAGTCAATTTTCTTTTTAGACTCCGCAAGCCTGTCATTTAACCCCGTCGTCATGCTCTGGAATTTCTCCTGCAAGCCCATCACGTTCTGCTGCAATTTCATCTCCTTCTCTATGCTTTCAGTCATGTTGGACACCGCCTCCTCTAAGTCCTGAATCTCCTCGTCCTTGGACTTTACGACATTCATCAATTGAGCCACCTCGCTTTGGGACTGTTCGTTCTTCATCTGCATCTCCGATAGCATCACTTCCCGTGCCTTGAGGAAGTTGTTCAGTCGCTCGACTTTGAGATCGGCCTCCTTCGTGGACTCGTTCATGGCGTTCGTCATGATCTCAAGCTGCTGGTGCAAGTTTTTATTCCTCTCTGCTTCACTGTCTGCAGCACCCCTCGCGATATCCACCATTGACTTCATTTGCTCCATTTCTTGATCCTTTTCCATAACTGCTCTCTGAGTCCTCTGTTCAGCCAGCGCAACGTCGTGAGAGAGCTGATCGATCTTCTCCTGGAGGGCCACCTCCACCCCCGACTTATCTTTCAGAGCTTGCTCCTTCAGCTTTCTCTCCTCCTCTATGATGGCATTCAGCGCGCCCATGTCCGTCAGAAGCTGTTTGTTCTTATCCGACAGACTACTGGCCGACGCCCTGGATATTTCCACAGTGGCCCTCAATTGTTCCATCTCGTCGATCTTTTCCTGCACGGCCTTTCTCGATTTTTCTAGCTCCGCCGCCGTGTCATATACGAGCTGGTCAACTTTACTCCGAAGTGCGCCCTGTGTGCTCTCCATCTGGGATTTCTCTCGCAGGGCCGCCTCCTTATGCTCCCGCTCTCTTTCGACGCGCGCGCTCAACGACACGATGTCGGATTGCAACCCCTTGACCTTTTCTGTGAGGCTTCCTGCCGCCGCCTTGGATATTTCCGCCATCGCCTTCAATTGCTCCATTTCCTCACCCTTTTCTTCCGCGGCCTTTGCGGCGTTGTTTCGGGCGATGAGCAGGTCCTGCGAGAGCTGATCCATTTTTTCCTCATATGCGCTTTGCATCCCGGACTTTTCATGCATGACCTGCTCCTTTAGATTCCTCTCACGATCTACATTGTCTTTCAGCGCAATAATTACCAGCTGCAGCTCCTCATTTTGTGCTACCTCTTTCCCCACAGCTGATCTTGATGACTCGGCTTCTGCCTTTACCCTCTCCAGTTCCTTGTCCTTGCCTTCCAATGCCATCTTTGCATTCTTTGCATCATTGAGCATATCATGTGAGAGCTTATCAATTTTCTTCTGCAGGGTGGTTTCCGCCTCTGACTTATCCCACAGCGCCCTATTTTTCAGCTTTCTCTCTTCCTCCACGGACTCTTTCAGTGTAGCTATCTCCTTTTGCAACTTCTCCAACTCATCATTCTTTGCATGCATCCCAGTTCGCATCTTATTCAACTCGTCATCCTTTGCATTCATCTCGTGTTGCATCTTTTTCAGCTCGTCATTTTTGGCATCCAGCGTACGTTGCGAGTCGCTGTTGGGGTGATTTAGGAGGGCTGTGACTGCAGATTTTGATGTTGTCTCCTTGGGCGACATGGGCGTTAGGGGCGATACAGGCCTCCCCCCCGTCTTCCCCAACCTATTGTCGATCGGAGGTAATAATGGCAGCGGGGGGAGTGCCTGGGGCGGCGGAGGTATTGGAGGAGGCGGCGGCGGAGGGGGGATGGGTGGTCTCACAACTCCAGGCGGTAATTTGTTGTTTGCATTCGCACCATTATTTTGGGCCGCCGCAAGGGCGCGCTTGAACATGCCCCGGGTGAAGCTCGACAGCGACGACATATCATCCGAATCGTCGCTGCCGCCGCCGCCATTGTCATCGTCGGCATATACCAGCAAGGGACCCTTGCTGTTGGAAAATGAAAACGTACTGCCAGTTGGAAATTGGTCGCTCTCGTCCAGCTGCTCATCGGGCGAATGGCTTTTGCTGGCAGCCTCTCTGGCTGCATCCGCGCTGCGCTCGCTCGCGTCCAATAATTCCGTTAAATCCTTCAAACTATCTGCGGCATCCTTCTCCTCCTTCTTCACGCTAGCGGCGAGCACCCGGGATTGCTCCATCCAACGAGCGCTGCTGTCCACGAGCATCTTGGCGGAACCATCATCCAACTGTGTTGCCGCGTAGTGTACAAATCCCACGGTCTTGGCAGCGGCCTCCAAGAGTTCCGGGGCCTTGGCGGCCCGTCGCGCGGCGTCAGAGGAGCGTTGTTTCGCCGCATCCAAACCCGCATATCCATTCTTCTCCAGATTCTGAAGCCGCCCCTCTGCCTCCTTCGCCTCGTTTTTGGCTTCGCTCGCGACGTCTCGACTCAGCTGCATCCATCGCGCGCTCGAGTCGGCCAACATCCGGGCGGAATTGGCATCGAGCTGCGTCGCCGCATAGTGCGCGAAGCCCACCGTCTTGGCCGCGCTCGCCAACAAGTCGGGGGCGCGGGAGGCGCGTTCGGTGGCGGCAGTCAGGTGATCCCGTGCCGATCTGAGTGAGGCGGCGGAGGTGGCCGCGCGGTGTTGCTGCTCGCCGCCGCTGCTACTGCGGTTGGGATTGCCGACCATGTTGATGTAGAGCGGCGGGTCCGTCATGCCGCCTCCTCGTTGGCGTTGCCGTTGCACTTTTTCTGCGGGCATCATCTCTCGCTCCATCCCGGCCCTCGCTCCTTCTCAACCAGGCGAGCCGAGGCCGCAGGATGTCGGCAACCGAGACGGGACGGGCGGACGGACAGCGCTCCAGCGCTGTCAGAGAGAATGAATCTCCAGGCCATTCAACTGTCGTCAATGGCCGAACCGGCACCACCACGGCCCACGGGCCACACGGGCGGGCCGGGTGCCGGGTTGCTCGATTGTGCATGCAATGCTTGCTTCGTTCGTCAAGAGTGGTCCATTTGTGGTTCGTGGTCCATTGAAGATAGAAATGGCCACAAGTGAGAACGTGCTAAAATAGCCAACTGGTGCGGGCCTCTGACCATAAGTACTATTGCCCTTTTATGACTTGCTATGACTAGCCTTTGCTAAGCCCTTCCTATTGATTCCGCAATGAATCAAGTTCCTAGAGGATAGAGGATAAGGTCATTGTTTGTTGTCCCAGCACATTATTTTTGTAGAGCACAATTTTTAGTACCTACGTAGCTAGCTTTTATGTGCTTGATCTTCCTCCAGCTCGGATTGTAGCCGTTGTATGTAGCATGCTTTACCCTCATCTACATTTATTCTACCTAAGGCTAAGGGCTTCAATGTCATTGATGATTGCTAAACTTCGAGTTTATGCTGCCACACAACTTGTGGCAGTAAGAGCGTAGAAATGGGCGGCCGGCGCGGAATCTGGCGAGCGGTGAGATAAAAGATCCCGCTGCAATGCCAAGTAGATAGCGGTGGGCAGCACACCAACGGCAACACAAGCGGACGACCAGAACGATGGCCGAGCGGTGGCAAATGGCGCAGTCGCATTATTCGTGATCACCTTGTGAACAACAACAGTGTAAGCGTAAATACCTAGAGTCAATCCCTCAACTAGCCTCCTATGAATAAGCCCACTAGCACTAGCGAGTGTGACCGTCCACCACATGATGGGTGTGGCACTGCTTCTAGCAATGATGCTTGACCACGTCCGCTGATCTATGGCCATTTTGATGGCCATAGATCAGTTCGCTTATTCAGGGCTACAGCTATAATCAAGTGCCCGTGTTGGGGCAATCGAGCTGCAATGTGGCCACAGTCGCCTCCATTGCATGTGGGTTAGCTATTCTGGGCAATTTTTGATGCGCAGGATAAGATTTTTACTATATCTTTTTCATGTAAATCGACCCAGTCACCCCTCACGCAAGCTTCATGTATCTGAGCTGCGCCCTGAAGACCAAGCTTGAGCACAGAGCTTTCTAAAACAAAACAACCAAAATGTTGTGTTTCTAGCTACCTACTCACGAAGCTCCTAACTCCTCTAAAACCTGATATGGCAAACTGAGCAACCATACCCAGAATCCTTTTAGTACATAGTGCTTTGTGCTTCGTGCTTTGTTTTATAATTTTTGAGTTGTTCCCATAGAGATGCATGATCCATCATGTGTGGACACACAATGGCAATGGTCCATTGCTCAGTCACCAACTCCATAGTGGGCACTGGTGGCCATGACCATAGCATCAATGGCAATGATTAGCTTGGGAATAGGACTTCAAGGTGTGTTGAGATGTTTGGCCAGGTCATTTCAGATTATGCAGAGCCATGCATAAAAACTCCCTAACCATAAATCACCACCTAATAGTAAAAGGCATACTCATACTCATCGACACTGTTCATTACAACCATTACTCAATATGTGAGAATGAATGAAGAGAGTAGAAGGATGGGCATGTCATGCCTCTGCATCTGCAAGAAACATTGAATTGAATTCATTTGACGTTGATGTATGCCAGAAGCATAGATAGTTGGGAGGTCTCTACAATACAGGCCGTTACACTTTGCCGGTATCGGTGGCACCGCCAAATTATTCCTTGAGGTACAAATTTTTTAGTGCTTCATACGAGGATGATAGTCTGGGTCTAGCAAGGCAAGGAGCTCTATGTATGGAAATGCTGGACTTCACTTGAGGTGAATGTTCACACTGCATTATGGTACTTTTCAAAAGTTATTTTTCGGTGGGCAATCAACCTGCAGCAAGTATTGCCAATCCAAGTACCATTGATCGTGACAGATCACGACTAATGTCCATCGAGTTTGATCAACAAGTCGTCTATGCAATGTACCGTACTTGCATGAATTCGATATTTTTTAATGTTTTACTTACAGATGAAGATAGGTAGTGATCATTTTCAGTTGAAGCACAGGAGTAAAAATCATCCTTTCATCTCCTTAGACACTAGCATCTGGTGAACATTAACTCTCTGGCAGACCTTCAGTTATCGACAAAAGGATGTTCTCCAAACGTCGATCATAAATCATGATGTGCCCTAGCTGACTTTCATGTGTTGATGTTCATGATGAAAAACTTACTTTCATTGAGACATTTCCATCGCGGGCTTAAGATGAGAATTGAGGACGAAATAACTTTCCAGTTTGTTGAAGCACCACATTTTCCCAGCAGCGAAGACCTCCCCATAGTTCATCACTTGCCGCTCCATTGAGTTTTCATTTCTGCACTCCATCATTCAACAGGTGGAAGTCGATCTGTACACATCTATAGCATTTCCATCCATAGCGAACACAAGCATATAAATCCAGCTATGTGGCAAGCCTCAAAGCACCTTCAACCGTCGACTCTCCAATCAAACCAGTGCCAACGACGCGTGCCACGATCAGTGCCGATACGCGTGATGTCCAGATAACGAACTAGAAAGATCGTCGTTTTTTGTAGGTGCAAACCAATGGAATGAAATGGGTCAGAAGGAGAGGTCGACGGTCAACAGTGGACAGTGGTCGAATAGAGTCGATCGGACGAAGATTTACTCACTAGACGAGCGGCGGCTGGAAGAACGAGAACCACCCATATCCCACCGTCAGCGCCACGTACACCACGATTTTCATCACCCCGAAGAACTTTCCGTCGACGATCCCCTCGTTCCCCAAGTGTTCCCCTATCAGGGCCACGCTCGAACCCAAGAAGCAAACGAAGTACGCCGTGACGAACGCCCTCTTCACCTCCCCGTCGTTCACCGCGCGCAGCTTCCATATCATGATCCCCTGTGCGAATATCAGGGAACAGAACAGTCGCGTCAGTATCCTCCCCACGCCCAGCTCGCGATCGCTCTCCATGGAGTAGAAGAGCATGGCGGCGGAGGGGTTGACGTACCCGACCCCGCCGATGACGAGGGAGGCGATCGCGTGGACGAGGAGGAGGGTGTTGAGGCGCTGTCGGGGGAGGAAGTGGTAGGAGAGGGGGGGCGAGGCGCCCCGCGTCTGATAGCTCATGATGGCCGTATCTTTTACCTCCGTCGTTTTATGGATCTTGCTTGGCTGGCGGCCGACGGCGCTGACGCGCCCTGCCCGCTTTGAGCCAAGGGTCTCTGCTTGCCCGGCTGCTCGGTGATGCTGTTCCGGCAGGCTCGGACCGACCGGTGTGGCTGCTCGATGCTCGACGTCTTTTGCCACGAGCCACGAAGTGAGACACGACAGCGATATTTGGATATATTAAGCGAATTAAGTACTAGATTCAACGTAGGCTCCTGTATCTATCCATTACTGACTATTATCGCTAGATCCCATCGTCGTTGGGCATCGGTCGTCGGTCGTCGGATCCTGTCGGATCCGCCCCAAATGGCGAAAGGAGGCGAAAGGAACCACAACCGCAACCTACCGCAACCTACCGCAACCCACTCTGCACCCACATCGCGCACCTCAATCGCAACACCATGAGCCTCCCAGCCAGTATGCCGCCGCAAATGCTTACGCCCGCGGAGCTGCAAAAGTTCGAGGGGCCGCTCATCGCGCTCGCCAACCTTTCCGGCGGCAGTCTCCCCAAACTGCTTACGGTGAGTGCATTGCTGTGCCACATCACGTGGAGTCATTTTTCTCCGTCATCCATGCTCACGACGTAGGCAATAACCTCTCGACAAAAGGCCTTCTTCTCCTTCCTGCATCGTCGCACTGACTTCTACTGCATTCGCGACGGCCCCGCCGGCATGGGCTTTCAGGAGGGGCAGGCGGAGCAAATTTTGTTGGCATCGTTTCGGCAATTTCCATTGAGGAAGGTCGGGCCAAAGCCAGGCTCCGGCGGCGGCGCCACTCCAAAATCCAGTTCGAGCAGTGCTCCGAGCAGATCTGAAGTTGCAGCTCCTGAGAAGAAAGAGCCCTCGGCTAATCCATCCCTAAAGGATGAGCCGGATTCTGGAGGGGAAAAAAGTCATGGTGGCGACGGAGCTACCAATGACGCGAAAACAACAAAGCCCGACCCGAAGGAAAGAGCCACAACTACGAAACAGGAAACAATGCGCTACACCGAGGATGGGAAACAAATACCTGTGGGAAATGGCGGGTCTACGTCTCGATATGTATGGACTCAAACTCTGGAGGAAGTCACAGTTCACATTCCTCTCCCCGAGGGGATTCGCGCGAAGGAGTTAGACGTCAAAATGGACGCAAATTCATTCTCACTTCGTCAGAAGGGTGCTCCTGTATCAGCCGATGCTGCGATCGTTCCGCTGGAGGGGATGCTATTTGCAAAAATCAGACCATCGGAATCGACGTGGACGATCGAGTCCTCCAACCATTCCGGCCAGAGAGCGACCACCCTCCAACTCATACTCGACAAGGTGCAAAAGACGTGGTGGGCCACGGTGTTATCGGGGGACACGCCCCTCATCGACACGACGTTGGTGGATTCCACGCGGCACATCGGCACCTACGACGACGAGACGCAGGCGCAGATTAGGAGGATCATGCACGACCAGAGGCAGGAGCGGCTGGGGTTGCCCACTTCGCAGCAGCAGACGACGTCGAACCCGGACGGGCGGCCGAATTTGCCAAGCGGGGTTGAGTTCATCGACGGGGAGACTCTGGAGAAAGCTTCCATTTCGTCGAAGAAGTGATGCGGCGGGTGGCTTGGTTCTGGAAGCATCGCGTGCGCAGAAGAGCATGAGAGTTTACATTCACTATCAACAAATGGAAGCATGCACATGCGCTACGCTCTATTTCAGATTATTTCCACTGCATGTTCTGAATGCGTAATATGCAACATCAGCAACCTGTTGTCTGAGACGTCAAGAGTTGACATTCCTTGTCGTAACATATTTTTATTCCTCCATGGTGAACAGTATCGGCAGCTATGAAGCAACACTCTCTCCACCAGCCCGTTGCATCAAGCTGTATTATATCTCTTGGACCGCAATGGCCCTCCTGGAAACACAGGCACGGCCCTGCCGGCCGACGTCGTGGATGCATCCATCTACTGCCACTCCTCCTCCTCGCCCTGCCTCCTCGGAGGTCCCTGCCTCGGCGTACCGTACGCCTCGTCCAGCGACGTGTCCGTATTGTAAAACTGCGCCGATCGCATTGCCATCATCGTTATCTCCTCGTCGGTCAGCCCGTTGTCCTGGGGCAGGATCCGCTCGACGTAGCCGCCGCCGCTGCCGTCGTCGTCGTACCCGCCCTGCTGCTCCCCGCCGCCGTAGTATCCGCCTTCGTCGCCGTATTGCTCTCCGCCGCCCCCTCCGCCGCCCCCTCCGCCGCCGAGCGACCTGCATATACGCGAGCGAATGAATTATGTCATAGATATGCCTAGCAATGAGTCACGAACATCGCAAGGGAGGAGGAACTGCAAAACGAACTATTGTACGCGGCGGGGACTCACTCCAGGAAGTCGTCGTTCTCCCAATTCCCCGGAGAGGACATCGCGAGCGCCGAGCCGCCGGAAGGGCGGCGAGCGGTGGTGGCAAGCGCGGCGGTGCCGCCGCCGCCGAGGCCGAACGCCGACGCCTGAGTTAGCGCGGCGGCGACGATGGACAGGAAGCCGAGCGAGGAAGCCTTCATCATGGTCATGTTGTTCTTCGTCGTGCCAGCCCAGCCAGGTTGGAGATCCTATGTATTCGCACGAGGGTCATTTTTTGAATTTCCGAGAAGCACGAGTGACCAGTGCAGATACAACCTCAAATCTTGTATCTGCACTGGTCACAAGTGCTGTTCGGAA
>JALLBE010000032.1:0-31286 GCA_036939795.1 Thalassiosira mediterranea
AGTTCCACAGGAACGTTCCCCTAAATTGTGCCGTCACCGAAATTTCTTATCCCTATTTCCAACACCACGAAATCCAGCGTTGGTCCAGCCCCAAGCCCCCCGTGCGAACACAAACCAAGGCCGAACCAATCCGCCGCGGCGGCACCAACGACGTCGTCGGCCTCGTCCAAGGCCATCATAAAAGGAGAGAGGGAGCCTTCGACCAAGAACTTCGACCGGATCTCCTCGGCGCTATTGTCGCTGCAGCGTCGAGGCTCGGGCGGGCGGTATTGTAGAGCTCGGGGCATCCGACGCCGATTCGTATTCACCGGCGATGGGCGGCGAATGCGCCATGCCGGACCTCGGCGTCGAGCGCCGATCGGATGGCGACGACGGCCGCGACGGATCGTCACCCCGAGCGTCGGCTCCGTGTCGATCCCGCCAATCCGTCGGCCGGTCCCACGCGGTCGCCGTCCCACGCATCCTTCGAAAGGGGCAGGACTACGCGAGGCGGGAACGGGTCGAGACGACGACGACGAAGACGACGACGACGCGACGCGGGGAAAAGTCGACGCTCCTCCTGCTGATGCTCTGTGTCCTGCTCTCGATCCTCCCGACCGACAGCCAGCGCGATCCGTCCAACCCCGACAACAAATTCTGCGGCATATCCTACGACGAGGCCCGCCAATTCTGCCATCTCGAACCCCGCAAATCCATGCCATGCCCCGGCGGCGAGGACGACTGTCCGTACAGCATGCCGTGCTGGGAGATATTGGAGGAGTGCACGCCGCCGCCGACTTTGGAGCCGACGGACGAGCCCACGGGGCCGCAGCCCACGAGAGGACCGATAACTGCGAGGAGCGGGGATGCGAGCGATCATAATTTTTGTGGATTGGGGTTTGGGAATTTGTTCGATTGGTGAGTCATGGGTGGGATGGGGTGGCACATGTAGGTACACTGAGAGCGACTGCCGAGGAGCGTCTAGGCGATGTGGTGGGGGAATATCCTCAGAATTGTCGTTTGGAAAAATGAGTGATGATACCTCTAGCATTAGGCATACCGGGGCAAAAGGCGATCTCTATTCTCTCCCGGTGAACTGTGCAGGCGGGGTGTTTAGTCCGAAAAACGTACAATGGTACAAAGTTGGGAGGCACTTTCAAACTGCGCCAGAAGTGTGTGAGATTGAGGTACCGCCTCAAACGAGACCTTTTCCACTAAGCATTGGTGACGGAGCGTGTGCACAATATCGGCTCTTGTGATAGTCGGGCACAGCGATGAGTCAATCCACTGAGGCAAACGGGCCTTAGGCGACGAATGCAATATAGTGGCTTTGGATGGCCCCTGTGCTGGCATCGGGTTCAAATATTGTTGTGGCTTAGTTGGAGCTTGTTTGCTCTATGTATTGCCCGGCACACAACTGGAGTGCTGTCCGACCGTGGTCCGACAATGTTGCTGAAGTGGATCAGCGGCTGGTCACCGGTGTCCTCTGCAGTGGACTGAGTCTTGCACAGTAGCATGTGTCCGGAAATCGAAATACGCTTCTCTCGAAAGAATGCGCTGTATCTACAGACTGACAAAGCTTGGGGATCGCTGGCAGAGCATTCAAAAGTGATATGGTACCCATTTTGGAGACATTGCCATCATTTCGTCATTCTTCCTATCCTGGATTCAAGCGGAAACGTACTAACAACTTGGCCTCACATTGATGTCCCCTTTCAGCGCTGTGCATTGTCCTGGTGGATCCCCAGCAGAATGCCCAGATGGTCAGCTTTGCTACTTTGACACGTGAGTAACTGAACTTGGTTATCCGGGATATACCAATGTTTTATTAGTGCATCCTTCTGGTTCCTGACAATCTCGATGTCATGTCCAAATTGTGTTCGGAAATACAAGCGAATGTGATGCCCGAATAGAGGGAGCTTTGCTTGGGGCACCGACACGAAAGCCTGTGCCGAAGCCACCTACGATGGAGCCGACGCCGAAGCCGACTCCGCTCTTGGGTGGCAAGAACTTCTGCGGCACCTCCATCGTCGAGGCCAGCGCAAACTGCACACGCGCCCGCAGCTGCCCCTCGGGCTCCAATGACGAGTGCGAAGAAGGATATTTCTGCTTCATTGAATTGGAGGGGTGTGACTTTGACACCCTGCCCACCGAACAGCCAACCATCTCGCCGAGGCCCACTCCGGAGCCCACGGTGTCGCCGACCACGGAGGAACCCACATACCAACCAACGACAATGAACCCAGCTTACACTTGGCCGCCAACTCCTGCCCCCCTCGCCAACGATGACATTCGGAAGTACTTCTTCTGTGGAACAGATTGGGGCGACGCATCCACACGGTGTCATAAGAGGTGCTTGTCCGGCCACCATGATGAATGTCCAGATGGCGAGAAGTGCTTCGCCCAAGCTGGTTGCAAGGACGGGGAGGTAAAGGAGCAATCTCCTGTAAAGAAAGAGCTGGAAGGCCCTGCCCAGACTTTGTCGCCTGATGCGACGCTGGTGCCTACAGGAGCACCTAATGAGAGCCAGGAACCGACTTACTCGCCTCTGGAGGCCGACGACTACCGCAACTTCTTCTTTTGCGGCACCAGCTGGGCGGACGCGTCGAAGAGATGCTGGAAGAAGTGCCTGTCTGGGCTCCACACAGATTGCCCAGCTGACGAGGAGTGCTTTGCACAGGCCAACTGCAATGGTGTAATCGTGCCGAAGACTGAAAAACCAACAAAGGAACCAACGAAAGCGCCTATCGATGGGACTCGATCGCCGACGATTAGCCCCGCACCGACGGACTTGCCCACTGGCCCGCGGCCAACGGAATCCCCTGTACCCCCACCTTCTGCGTCGCCAGCCCTAGATCCCACAGAATCACCGACGACGCCCTACCCCACCAACAGGCCGACCTACGCGCCATGCGCAGGCGAGCCGTGTAAGAATAAGGAGCACTGCCGTTCCAACCAAGGTTTTTGCGGTGAGTGAGAACGCCATTTGTTTCCCTTTTGTGAACGTTCACAGGAACGTGCCAATACTGATAGAGGTGAGGCAACCATTTTACAGGGCCTGGCGAATACTATTGTAATGAGAAGGCAATCTGGGAGGCGAGTTGTGGCGTTCCCACTGACCCACCAGTGACGGTTGCACCAACGACAATTTGGCCATCAGCTAGCCCCTCCTGGAGCAGCCAGCCGACCAAGGTTGCTACAGAGCCCCCAACAGATGGACCAACCCGTCTCTCGGACATGATTTATTATTTGAAGACAGATCCCCCCACTGATTCGCAGATGCCTTCTGGCAGTGGAGCGACGAATCCTCCAACAGTGACAGCTCAAACATCCACTCCCACTTACAGCAACGTTGATGATCGATATTTTGCGCCCGATGATCCCCTTGGCACGTTCTTCTGTGGCACTGTGAGTACAACCAGCCTTATCTGACTGCTTGCATTGTCACACCATTACTAAATGCTTATTTGATCGTCTGCGTCATTTCAGGACTGGAATCATGCTATAACAGAGTGCCCGTGAGTATTTATTTTGCACGAATTGTTGCTAGTTTACTTTCAAGCCATGATCAATCCTAATATCCTATGTCCATATATCAACCTGCAAACCAAAGTCACCGATGCCCATCAGGCGAAGCCGATCAATGTCCAAAGGGATGGTCGTGCTATGCCTTCACATCTTGTGTTGGTGTTGGCATCAACACTCCTCCAACGGCAAAACCGACCTGGGAGCCAACCAAAAAGCCCACTCCCGGTAAGTAGCTAGCTGGGTGGTGTTCTTTTCCACATATTATCACTTATCCGGTATGGTATGCACTGACACATATCACCAATGAATTCCTCAGCTCCAACACCAGAACCTTCAACAACAGAGCAAGGATGGAATAAACAAAATGAGGAGTTGTATGGGGCTGGGCCCGGTGGTTCCCCATCTACTAAACCGCCAACAAAAAAACCTGTTTGGTGGACACCTGCTCCTACTCCTAGACCATCCTACGCGCCTACAGAGGATCAATGCCGAGGTGCGCCTTGCGACTACGAAGGAGGTAAGGATTACAGTTCTGTTCGATCAACTTGACTCAATAATCATCTCCAACAATTTCTCCTCCACAAAATCAACTCTAGAATGTCGTTCCAAGTTGGGTTTCTGCGGAGAGGGAATAGTTTACTGCAATAGCATGAGTTCGTGGGTCCCTTCATGCGGCGATGGAGGTGGTAAGATTCAATTTGTCGAGTCAGAAGAAACACCGAACCCAAACACTGTTCCAACTCAGGCGCCAGTCAGCGTATGGGAAGCTTGGGTCCAAGGGAAAGAGGAGGATCCGGAAGATGAAGAAGATCTTGCTGCTAGTGATACCGATGACGAAGATTTTTATGAGCAAGCCTCAACGAAGGAAGATGGTGGAGTGAAAGCACCTGCTACTTACCCTGGCTTTGATCCGGATGCTTGGGGCAGTGGAGGTCGCGAACAGGGCGGCGGCTATGACGGCGGCGGCGAAGATTTCAAATGGTGGACGTCGGGACGGATGAATTCATCGACCTCCATGAAGAGATCAGTGTGGGTAGGATTGATTGCGTGGACTCTTTCCTTCTTAGCTTGTGCATTGGCCAGATGATGATTTCTAGGTCAAGAGTTCTTCTACAGACTAATTGCCATTCTCGAGAATGACACTTGTAACTTGCTTTGATGAACCAACACTGGCGGTTGACTATGGCCCGACAGAATCACCACTCGACCAAATTACTGGTGGGCTGCATAGGACTATCTCACTTCTTTGGAAGCAGTTTTCATTTGGTAGGAGCTCATGTGCCATCTCTAGCTAATGCAATTGAAGTGTTTCAGAATCCTGGATCCCACCTACAATACTGACACCCGGAACCTGGAATTGGAGCGCTAAGGTCATGTCGAATCCATGCACGCACTCCCAAAGTAAGTGTCAAATTAAGATATCATACTACAAAAAAGAATTTTGTGGCGCACCGAGAACCAATAGAATGAACCTAGACGATAGCCAGTCGCTCTGCAAACATTCAGTGCAGTTCAGGACCCAGTACCTGACTCCCAGCCATGGCCCGACTAGAGAGCAATGGTAACGTATTCATCATAATAACACTTCCCACGCAAGGAGCACCGCGGGCAATACCAACCACACCCCAGACATCAAATCCCCTCTCGCCGAATTGTCCGACCAAAAGTTGACCTTATCAAGTATGCCCTCGTCCTCCGTCTTGTTCTCGAACCTGTCCCCGAATATTTCGGGATTGAACCAGTCCTCGTCGCCCTTGGGGGCCGTGGGATCATAATCTTCGTCACCTCCTTCCTTTCCCGTAGTCAGGCCGGGAACTCCTTTCTTCGCCGCCTCTTCTTCCTCGACTTCGTCGTCCTTGTTCTGCTTGCTCGTCCACGCCTCCCACTTCGTCGTCGGGGCGGAGGTGGGATCGCCGCCCGGAGACGACGCGTACGTCGTTTGCTGCGGCGTGGCGGGCGCGACCGGCGGCGTCGGCGGCGGGACGCCCACCGGCGGCGGCGGAGCCTGCGCCTGCGCCTGCACCTGCTGCGTCGGCGGGCTGGGCGGGGGCTTCGTCAAAGCCGATCCGCCGCCGCAGGCGGGCACCCAGATGCTGTTTTGGTTGCAGTGCGCCGTGGTGTCTCCGCATACGCCAGACCGACCGCGGCACTCGCCGAGGAAGGTGCACGGTTGGGCGAGGCACTGGCTGCTGTCCGGGTTATCCACCGCCGAAGCCAGCTCGGGGAGGTTGCCCAGGTGGTAGACGCCGGCGAGGTGGCACGCGATGAAAAATATCGACGGAACAGAGCTTAATCTCATCATTACAGGTGGAGCCGCAAGCAGTGGGGAAGAATGCCAACGAAAGCAAGGCAGACGCCACCTTCAGAAGCGGAAGTCAGATTTATGAGATACTTATTAGAGAGGGGCTCTCCGGAGACGGCGAAGGTCGCGCAGATGGAAGTGGTCTCATCCAACACATGGTGAGGTTCGTCGCCCTGACGGCGGCGAGAGGAGGGGCC
Source organism: Thalassiosira mediterranea (assembly GCA_036939795.1). Lineage (NCBI taxonomy): Eukaryota > Bacillariophyta > Thalassiosirophyceae > Thalassiosirales > Thalassiosiraceae > Thalassiosira > Thalassiosira mediterranea. The sequence continues at coordinate 6,007 of JALLBE010000032.1, forward strand.
CACGCCACGGCAAACGGCAAAGGGGCCGAACCTGGGGGGGGGGCGGGGGGCGGGTTCGATCGCGATTTCATGTCACGGATCAGCACCACGGGATCGGTACATAGAGGTCATCTCCCTCCTTTTAGCGATTTGTGCATACGACTTAGTACTAATGATGATCTTCTGTCGCCAAAACAGTCATCAATGATTCCACGCATTCCTCGCAATGTAGGAATCAATATTTTGATCGTCAACTGCCTCCAAAGTACATACCACCCCCACGCACCAGACTAACAGTATCTCCTATTTTTCGCGCGGGGACGGACAGACCGAGAGACCGCGCGCGTAGGGCGCGCAGTCTGGTTTCTCACGGTCTATCCGCTGGTCTATCCTGCGCGCCCTAGTAGGAGATACTGTTAGTCTGCCACGCACAGGCATCCGAAGTCCAAAGTGCGAAGAAGCAAAAAGCGGGCAATGCAGGTCCGAAGTCTGAAGGCGCATCGTATTGTAGCACGGAGCACGGGGGTACCTACCATACTTCATCTCGTGATGCCCAATGCCCAACGAGGAGACCCCTCTCATCCAGCCCAGCGACGACAATCTACCCATGACAGTGCAGGACGAAAACGGAAATGGCCGCCCGGCGTCGCCAGCGCCAGGCGTCGCTGGCGTGGAAGAAGCGGCGGACACGGCGATCCCGGTCGACCGACGAGATCGAGGCAGCAAATTTCCATTGCGTCAACGCAAGAGTGGGTTTGTCGTCCCAAGGTGAGTCGCCCTATGTTACCCTTCTTCCTGCCCCGCATACCACATTAAAACATATAATGCCACTGTGCTTGGTGCAATGTACCCATCATCATCTTAGCACCGAAGATGAGTTGAACCAAGCCAAATCCAGGTGGAGTGAGGACTCGTGGCAAATAAGCGCCATACGGCTAATCAATTCGGACAAGGTGCAAAAACTCATGATATGTCTCCTATTGATGGATGTGATCATACTATTCGTTGAGTTGGGTGAGTCTGATCTCTATAGGGCATTTCGCGCTCTCGATACATTGACCATGAATCTTTATTCTGGCACAGGAGCGACACTGACGATCACACTCGCCAAACCTTTTTCTTTACAGCAATTGACGCGTGATACCCATACTGCAGACTTGTTGTACGTGATGCCATATCTTGCTGCCCGGCCGAGTATGCGACCGACGGCGATCACGCGGAACACGACGGACATCGTTTCCTCGGGGGAGGGGGTGGCGACGGCCACGATAGTTTTTGCGAGTACCCGTTGGTCCACACGGAGTACGAAGCGGGGTGCGACCCACACAAGTACCACGGCGTTCACGTGGCCCACGACGTCCTTTTTTGGTCTACGATCGTGATCCTGCTTACATTCGAAATTGAGCTCCTCTTCTTGATATATTTGCTTGGTCCGAAGACATTCTTTCACCAGTTTCTGTATGTTCTGGATTTATTCATCGTGTCGGCTTCACTGATCTTGGAACTTGTGTTTCGGTATGCATCCAACCAAGCGCTGGAGGCGTTGCCTGGCATATTGATCATTTTTCGAGTGTGGCGATTTGTACGTATTGGACACGGGTTGGTTGCATCAACATACGAGGTGATGGAGCACAAGTTGCATGTGGCTCTCGAGCACATCGAATTGTTAGAAGAGAGGTTGAGGGTATTCGAGGATGAAGTGCCTGAAAGACCCAAAAAGTTGAAGAAGAGCGGGAAGATGGTTGCCATGAGCTCCTCTCTCCACGGATCTTCTCGCCACAGTTCTCCCAATAGCCTCCCGGAGAGCTAGATTTATGCCCCTTTGGATTGTCTCGGTTGCGTTTACACTGTCAGTTTCAATTCGAACAATGCACATAGACGAGAGGGATAGAGAACATATCAGTTATCAGAGGGGCGACGGGCTGTACATAATTCTTCAAACACACAATTCCTCTCGTTTTCTGGGTTATTGCACAACTCGATCCGTTATAGCAAGAACATTGTCAAACTATAACCTGGCCATCTGGCCCCTCCTGATGCAATGGCGCTTTCTCCGCCGAGAGAGAGAAAGGACATCGAACAGTCAGATATCCTCACCTGTCACCTCGCTCTCGTCAGCTCTGTGAGATTGTAGATGTTTGTGTAGCTACATCAGATGATGTTCACATTCACGCATCACGAAGCTTGGGGCTGATGCACGGACTGATGTTTCAGGAAGGAACAAGTAGTAAAAAAGGCGCGCCTTGTAATCACACACCATCCATCTTCGGCGGCTCCGCGCTCTATGTACGAAACTGGAAACGTGCAACCGGCTGTAGAACCAGACAGGCGCAACGCACGTGCTGCACCCGTGCACCCGCTGGCCCCGATGCCTCCAGCTCCAGCGTCGCATACAACCATGGCAACCACCGCCTGAGCGTCGGTCCATCATTCGCTAGGCTCCAGTGCGGTTGGAGTGCTAAGATCTATGATCATGACGACGGAAATCGTCGTCGCTGCTGCTCTCGGGGTAGTCGGGGCCATCGCACTCTACTACTCGTCGGTCGTCGCTCGGAAGACCGCTACCGTTGACAGCGGCAGCGGGACGGGGTCCGACGTGCGGGCGGCAAAGGCGTCATTCCGCGTGAACCGTTCCAAACTCATGGAGATATCAGGGCGCGGATACAGGAACAGGCGGAAACGGCACTACGGCAACGAGAACAACTCTCGCAAAGATGGCCCGGGTCGAACAACAGGCGCCGCAGATGATGATGCACATGGCGAGGTTGCATCGTACATGCTCCAAATGCTGTCTTCACTGACGCGAATCATCACCCACCTGCTATCGGTAATCTCGTTGGAATACTTTCGATCGCAAACTGCAACACCTCCAGTTCAAAGAAGCCCGGAGCCGCCAATGCAGAGGCACACCGAGCCGCGGTGCAATAAAATCCACCCGGAGAGAAGTATGGATACCTATTACGATGGCACGGCGGTCGTGGGCCTCGATTGCGAAATGGTCGGCGGTGGCAGGGGCGGATGGAAGAGCATGCTTGCAAGATGCTCGGTCGTCACGCTGGATCACGTTCCAAATGGATGCCTGGGAGAGGATGCAACTTCCAGCGGCGAATCGTCGAAGAGCGCATCGGGTGGCAAACGAAAGCTCACCAGCCTCGACCAAAATCTCGTCGTCCTCTACGACAAATACGTCGTGCCCAAGGGAAAGATCACCGATTACCGGACGGAATGGTCGGGCATAACGAAGGACACGTACAGGAGATCCGACTCGCCCTTACCCATCGTGTCCTTCAACCAGTGTCAGAATGAGATATCGCAGCTGTTCTCGTCGATCGAGGGAAAGAGGGTGATTGTCGTGGGGCACGCGCTGGAGAACGACTTCGAGGCTTTGGAGATAGAGGTACGGCGATTTATCCATCGTGCGGTATCGTATTGCGTGTCGATTGCACATCGATGTGACGTCGAACTCACCACTGAATTCTGGCATTCGCCTCAGCATCCTTCCTCTCTCACTCGGGACACGGCGTTTTATCCTCCATATATGAGGAAGTCGAGGAAGAGATTATTCTCCAGGAAGCTGTCAGTTCTGAGCAGCGAGGAGTTGGATATCGAGATACAACAGAAGCCGCAGGAGACGTCAAATAATGGTTTGCAGGACTCGGGCAAATGCATGCAGAATGCGGTGGGCCATTCCAGCGTGGAAGATGCCGCTGCGGCCCTGCGGTTATATTGGCACAGATTCGGTGAGTGGGAGCGATTCTTGGGGTATCCGCTGATCGAGACTCGACAAACTCCTCGAAATTGGCATCCTATCAAAATGTACCTTGATGGGTAAGTACGGGCGTCAAATTCACCGGTTCTCTCACAGTTGATGATGCTACACAATTAATTCATGCGTCAATAATTCATACCGGCCCTCTTGCAGGTGCAACCTCCCAGTTGGGATGAGAGGCGTGAACTTCAAAGAGTTACTAACAAACCCAAATGGAGAGTCAACTATACCTTCCAAGTCGTTTCAGCTCACGTCTCGAAAACGAGATAACAATCACTCATCGAACATTTCGACGATAGATTGGATTCCAATTTTTCAATCGGCGTTGACGTCCGCATCACCACCAAAGTTGGAGAGCATGACAGTAATGTTCGATGGTGCCAAGTTCAGCAATATCAATGGCAATGGAAGTACCTCGGCGGTAGGTGATGGATTCAAAACACAAGTCTTTACCTTGGACAACTCTACATCGGAGGCTGGACAGCACAAACTTGTGGTCGAAATCACAAACAATGGGGATTCGGCAGACGATGTGTTATGTCATAGATGCACAAACACAGCTACGAATGCAGGTTCAGCGCCAGAGTTCATATCTTTAGATGAGGCCATTGACATGTTTTCCGATGAGAGTTGTTCTGAAAATGATGTCCACTCGCATTACATTGTGATCCGACGTAAGGCTGGAGGGACCAAAACCCATCGCAGACTTTTCGACAAATTGCATCTTCGGCGGCCGAACGAGGGTGCGCTCTGCTTATCAGCTCTTACGGAGGAACTTCGGAGAGACAGCTGGAAAACAGCGAGGTGGTTGCAGCGCGAGCGCAGCGTCGAGAAGGTGATTGCGTGTGAGCTGCGGAGGCGAGACGAATTGCGCTTCATCGTTGTCACCGATGACGTCTTGCTGACCGATAGGCTGGTGAAAGATGGAGTCTTGGTATTGAGCTTCAGGCAACTCTCAAGTATGTTCTGACGATGAGGATTCCTCCAATGCGCTGCATTGTATTGGTACTTTTACCGATTGAGATTGATCATGTCTGTTGTTGACAATGCGTATTTATAGAGCATGGCTGGCCGAGGTTTTATTGCCAAAAGTGCCTGTCAATGACGATACACTGCTCAAACATCTCTCGAAGCGACACACAACTTGCCAATAGAGTGCATGCTCCCCTTGTCAAATGTTGCTGAACAATGACATCAGCTCATATGTTATAAGGCAAACAACTTGTATTATTAAACATTGGTCAACAGCTCTAAAGAGTTCCATTATCACTCTTTTACTTGCAACAACTTGAAATTGATTACCAGAAAAACCTCACACTTTCTACTTGATCCGGCCACATAGCATGACAATCTTTGCCAGGTCATACCAGTTGGGGGAACCCGGATTCTGGTGTGAGCTGAACAAAAACACACACTTGGGGCGTATATGATGAATAGTAAAACTATGCAATAGACAACCAATGCAACCTCGTAATGCCTTCTTCCCTCAAAACCTTACGCTCATTAAAAGAAGTGCAAACACGACTGAGATGGTAATAGCCCGAAAGGGGCCAGCAAGAAACGCAGGCGAGGCAATGTCCACAGAAGTGTTTGGTGCCAATGTTGGCATGGAGGTCGGCCCTGTTGTCGGCCATGTTGTCGGCACGGATGATGGCACTGATGATGGCGCAGAGGACGGACTAGAAGTGTCTGGTATTGATGTTGGGGTTGATGGCGATGCAGAAGTTGACGGTGGACTTGACGGGCTGGAGGACGGTTGAGAAGATGGGATTGATGATGGCGAAATGGAAGGAGGGTCTGAATATTGTATCTTAGCCGGTGCTGCTGTTTGTGGTGTGGGCATTTCTATCGTCGCGATGCAATCCTTTGTGCCAAAGAATTCTGCATCAAGAAACAAGGCGGTGTGGTGAGCACGATTAGAATTGATGCAATCATGGCACATGAAGACCAGACTCGCCTGCAGAATTGCAGGGCATGCAGATACTTTCGTTGGATGTTCGTCTACCGTCAGGATTGAAAGTCAAAGGCGGACACATGAGGCCATCACAGCCAAATCTGCCGATATCTCCATCATTCCATTCATCATTCAGACAGGCGGCTTCATCCAGTGCACTAAACATATTTTCACCAGCATCTACAGTGAACCTCTGAAGAGCCAAATCTGGAAAAGTACCGCGAAAGTTATTGTCGCTAATATCCAGGGCAATTTCCTCCATTGAGTTACCACTGAACAAGCTTGTTGGTATCTCTCCGGTCATTTCATTATTTGACTGCATGTTTCGTTGAATAGATCCAGCAATTATTATGAGAAAAAAAAACGAACGTAGCAAGACACATCATGTTCGATGTAGGACAACACATACCACATCCAGTTTGGTCAGCGACGGGTAGAACGACCCCTCAAACGACGGCAATCGTCCAACTAGATTGTTGTGATTCAAGTGCACTGGTATGTTGCCAAAAAGATTGGAGTCAGAACTTTGAACACAGGAAAAGAATGATTTGTGAACACAGAGAAGTTCAGGTTGAAGATCTCACATGATGTAAGGTTTTGTAGCTCCCTATAGTATGGCTCTTGGAATTCAAACGTGAACTGGTTATGAGAAAGGTCAAGAATTTCAAGCGACCGAATGTTTCCAAGCTCGACAGGTATGGAGGATTCTAAGGAGTTGGAAGAAATGTTGAAATACCTCAGATGGGGGAATACCTCACTCTCACTGTGAAGATGGTCAGCCAAACCAAGGTAGCCAATTATCATATTTCCACTCAGGTCGAGGTGCTCAAAACTAGATCGTTTCTCGAAGAAGGGTAGAGTGCCACTGAGAGCATTGTTTGCCAGGAAGATTGACCGGAGAGACGGAAGATAGGACAAGTACTGTAGGGCCTGTGCTGGTCCAACCAAATTATTTTGCGGCAGCCGAATTCCAGAGATATTTCCTGCATCATCGCATTCGACACCATACCATTTGCAGGTCTCAACCTCAGTATCAGAAAACCAGTGTGTGTTATTTGACCATGTTGGTCCTGAGGTTGAAGTATAAAATTTCAACAAATTTTCCTTGTCAGCATCTGTGTTTGGTTCTGCATCTGGAAGAGTAGCCATTGGCGGAGAAAATGATGGCGATGAAGATGGACAAACCACACTCAGACCTGTCATATTCTCATAGTAAGGCTGCCACGCAAAATTGGTGTTGCAGTCCAGCACGGAACAATTGTCCCAAAGAATCTGGGCGACACATCCATCAGACGTGACACCGTACAATGAATCATCAGACTGATGGTAGGCCAAGGATTCAAAACAGAGAGGTAGACTTGAGCAAACAAGCCTCCATTCCTCGATGGCCAAATCCATGACGTACAAACTGTTTGAGCCACCATCACAAGACGACATTGAGTACACCAAATTGGACCGAACAGAGAGTCCAACAATATGTGTTTCAACCGGTGATTGGCCATACGAACCAATAACTTCAAGCGTCCATGGATTGATCCCCCATAGCAATGTGGAGTTGACAAGCCCTCCATTTGGAGTATCGACCCATCCCATAGCGTAAATCGTGTTCTCATTTGCAAAATCGATTGCACTGAAATTAGCCATGACATCTTCGCCATCAAGAGTGATTGTGAGTGGTTCGAGTTGGATCAATCCCGTTGATATGTTAAACTCGAAGAGATACCCAAAGTCACGTAGCCCAATAGCACGGCCAGAAACAGGATCAACCGCAATATCAGAAACGGCACCATCTGGAGGCCCAATTTCGGCGTATTCCCCACCACCAAGAGATAATGAACCAGAGGAATATAGCGTACCAACACTTGTCACCCCATAAAAGATGCATTCTGATGGAAAGGAAGGTGGAGGGGATGGCTGGGGTGAAAACGCCCCTGATTCACATAGGTCTCCAGTGAATCCAGGTGGGCATATGCAGTGATCTCCCAATGCCCACTCTGTTGAGCAAATGCCTCCATTGAGGCAATCCAGGAAGCAAGGAGTAGAAGGTGGGGGTGTAGGCTCGACATCAATGTACTCACACTGTGTCCCTGAATAGCCTGGGGGACAAGTGCACCATTCTTCCCAACCAGAGCCTGTCCATGTACATACTCCTCCATTGTAACAACTGAAACCACAAATATTAGTGGGCTCTGGGGATGGGATGGCGCCTCCACTGTCAAAAGGCTCCCCTGTCGTCCAAGTAGTAGGTGATTGTTCAGTAGGACACACTGCGCTCAGTCCTGCCAGATCATCAAAGTGAGAATGCCATGCAGAATCAGTGCTGCAGTCCAATACGAGGCAGCTTTCCAAGTCAATGCGAGAGATACATCCATCGGATTTTGCACCAAATAAGGCATCTTCTTGTGGATGATAGGTCAACGACTCAAAGCAAGCCGAGAGAGTCCCACAAGCAAGCTCCCAACCAAGCCTACTATCGGCACCCAAGTCCAACATGTATAGCTTGGACCCGCTATCACAAGACGTCACAGCAAACGTAATGTTTTCACTCGACCAATGTGCAAGTCCCACGACTGGCAAGTCAGGTGGAGCGCTTGTTCCATTTCTAACTTCGAATGTCCAGGGATCAATATGCCAGAGAATGGTTTCCTGTTGAGATCCTTCACTGTTAATCCACCCTACTGCATATATCATATCGTTGGCATATTCGAGGGCAGTGAAATGAGGCTTCAAGCTATCATCTCCTTCTAGGCTGAGTGGTGCTAGCCCACCAGTCATCATCGAGCCGGTCGTGGCGTCAAACTCGAACAGTCCAACATCGCGCAGACCAAAGCCACGTCGGGTGATGGGGTCCACCGCGATGTCCAAAACCGGCCTGAGGTCCGCATATCCTGCCCCACCGCCACAGAATTGTTCAAACGCCATGAGCCTGCCAGGACCACTTGCAGCGTAGAACATGCACTCGACGCGGCCAAGGCCAGCAGACGCGGACGGCAACTGGGGCGACCAACTGGATGAATAAGGAGATGACCACTGGGGCGGCCAACTAGATGGAGGAGGAGATGGCACTGGTGACATGTTCTTCACCGTAACCACAGATGATGGGGGTGGGGTGGGAGCGGGCAGCACCACCTCGCACAGAGCGCCCGAGTATCCAGATGGACAGGCGCAGCGATGGCCTAACCCACCACTAAACCTGCACTCACCCCCATTGAGACACTGAAGGGCGCACCAACTGGGCTGTGGGGTTGGGGGCTGTGGGGGTAGGGTGACTCTTGGGGTGAAGGATGGAGGTGGTGTTGGCCGAAAGACGCCATCGCAAAGATTGCCCACATACCCAGCCGGGCAAGAGCACCACTGCTGCCAACCATCAGTCCTGCAAACACCTCCGTTGGCACATCGTAGGTTGCATGTAATGTATGATGGAGAAGGACTGCCACCGAAGATTGGCGATGGAGGAGGAGTGGGCCGAAATGATCCCTGACACAGATAGCCCATATACCCAGGCTGGCAGTAACACCTCTCGAAACCGCTATCTATCCTACAAACACCCCCATTCAAACACTGAAGGCTGCAAGTGGAGGGCCGAGCGGTCGGCGGCAACGGGGAGGGAGTGGGACGCAGGGACCCAGTCTCATCGCACCTGACTGACCCAATAGAGTACGTCCCAGTCCCATCCAGACACGCCATGCAAGCGAGATCGGGTGTATGCCTGCCGAGCTCATTATACGAGTCCACCGGGCAGGCCAGACCATTGCAACCGAACAAACCTACATCGCCATCATTCCAGCCCGAGCGGCGACATGCCATGCCGTCGATGCCAGTAAACGCGTTGTCCGATACATCGATGAGCAAGTCCGGGGACGCCTGTGGAAAGTCTGGCACGACCCCCGACAGGCGATTGTGGCTCAGGTCAATCCACCTCAGGTCTGCAATGTTGGCGAGGTTTGTTGGTATTGATCCTGTAAGTTGGTTGTTCGAAATCGTCAGCACCTCAAGACTGACACCCAAATCAAAAATGGTTGGATCGAAGAGGCCCAATACCGTCCCCGTCAGACGGTTGCCATCAAGCCGTAGAGATGAAAGTGTTGAGTACCCATCGTCCGAGACCCGGAAGGAGTCAAATGCGTTGTATCGCAGGTCTAGCTCTCGAAGGTGCTGAAGACGCGATAGGCTGCTGGGGATCGAGCCCCTCATCTTGTTGCCTCCCAACCTGAGGCTCTGCAGTTCATACTGAGGATCGCTTTCATAATATCCGGGCACCACATCCTCCGGGATGGATCCCATCATGGTGTTGTTGCTCAGATCCAATAATTTCAGGTACGGTAGCCCCATCATAAACTCGGCAAAAGGAAGAAGGCCCGCGATGCCGTTACCCGGCAGCTGGATCTGGCTCACCGACTCCGAAGCGAGCTCGCATGTGACCCCGAACCAGTCGCATATGCTCACGTCCGGATCGGTCCAGTTCTCGTTGTCGTACCAAGCCCCCGCGCTAGAGCTTTGCTTATAGGGGGGAGCAAACCTGTTTTTCGGGGGGGAATTGTGGGGGATTCCCCCCATGGAANGTACACTAGCTTTGCCTAGCTTTGACTTCCCGCCAAGCCGAATCACAGGCAAATAAGGCCCGTTAAGGGGTCAAATGGGCCCATTTACGGGTCTTAGAGGCCATTTGTATGTGACGTTTTTTGGGGGGATCCCCCCGACCCCCCTATAAGCAAAGCTCTACCAGCCACCCACCACCACGCACATACTTGGATCACGAACACTGTGCCAGCACTGCCCCGACGTGCGCGTCTTGGTTCAGGTCCTGCCCGCCTTGCTTTCGAGCACGGCTCAGACCTCTGTGGCAGACGGTCGGAGGGCGCATCACGACCGACTCACGAATTGGTGATGTTGACGAACAGAAAATCATCATCGTCGTTGACGCGCATGCCTCGAACAGATCTGCCCTCCATTTCATCATCGGTTGCTGCAATACAAATGATCATAATTCACAGACAGTTCAACGCCGACATCGATATCGTTTGATCTCCACCCGACCTACCATCACGATGCCCGCCCAATCCTTCGAAGCCTCCTCAGCCATGATCTCATCTCCGACGCCGACGAGCTCCCACGTTCTCTCCACGTCGCCGCTCCGACCGAGGAGGAACTTTGACGACGACGAGCACGCGGGAGTGACGTCGTGCTTGGACTCGTACAGGCTGTTCAAGCGGTGCGCGACCATGAGCGGGAGCGCGGAGGGCTTCTCCTGCGGGGCTGCCGTCAGGACGTACATGGACTGCGCCATGGACGGTTGCGGCAACAGACGCTGATGAAGATGCCCGCCCAAAGACCATCCGACTATGAGTCTCGCATCGTTGCGCATCGGCCGGCCTACAATACATCTCCCAACATATGGAGCTTCGACCGTGATGACGACACCTGTCGGACGTTGGGCGTAAGGCTCAGAACAAATAGAAGCATGCGACCATAATAGAATTGTAAATTAGATGTAAAACCGGAACCTCATCTGAGACTAGTCCAGGGATTTGAGGAAGAGACGTCCTGAAGATGATCCTCTTCAGGTCAAACGCCATCACGAGCAATGTGCTCAAAACAGAAAAGATATTCATGACCTGTCCCAACCGAGTGCTCTGGCTACAAACGTGTTCAAAATACAGTCGCAACCATGTCACATTCTGATCAGAGGTTAGCAATCAAGTGAGTAGCCGTATCTTCGATTTGGTCACAGATGATGATGAGATATAGCTATGATGGGGCTCTGCCATGCATGCCTAACTTGACTGGCTGTAGCGTGGTTGTAGCTATGGTTGTGCAATACTGGACGGTGCTGCTGTGGCTTTTTAGTTGACACCAGTCTGGAGTTAGTTCCAGCAGATTGCTGCGCGAGTGCAATACTGCTATGGCTTAGTTGACATCATCAAAGTCCCCATACAGTACAATTGCCAGTGTCTCTCGTCACCGTCATAATTTTCTACCTCTGCTCAGAGTAGTGTCAATTTACTATTTGTAGCTATTTGTGCCGCAGTGCTAAAAAAGAGACATCATTAGCGACGGACCCTCATTGCAACGTGCCATCAATGTTCCAACTCAGCGGACCAAATGGAAAGCCGCGCCGCCGCTCCCATCCCTCCTATTCTTCGCGATGACCTTCACCAAGCTCCCCGAATGCGGCCTCAGCTGCGGATGCTCTATCCACTCCCCCACCTCGTTCGCGATGTGCCCCGGCCGGACCATCTTGCTATAACGCTCGTCGGTCCCGTCCTCGCCCGCGTCGCCGTCGAGCATGGCGCGGTTGGAGGGGGTGTCTATCATGAGGGGGAGGATGCCCACGGAGGTGACGACATTATGGGAGTGGGAGGACGGTCCGTGGGACTGGAGGTAGTGGTGGGCGGCGGCCTTGGCGGAGCCGTAGCCGAGCATGCCCGGCGTCGGCGACAGGGCCGCCGATGCTCCGATGATGACGAATAGACCTGCGATGGTACAAGTTCGTTTTCCGGTCAGGGAATGTACACGGTTTGCAATTGGTTCCGCCGGGGAAGAGACCTTCTCCAATGTCAAGAAACGAGAGAACACTGTGTTACTCACCGCCCCTCTTCATGAAACGCCTTCCCACCTGACTCCCCGCCACCACCGGGTAATAATTCAACCTCATCATCCTATCGCAAACCTCCGCCGATTCCCTGGCGTACTCCTCCTCCAGATCGACGTCCTCCAACTCGCTCGCGCCCGCCTCGGGCAAATGTTTTTCCATCATCTCCGCCACGTCGACGTCCCCGTGCCATCCCCCCGAGGCGACGACTATGGCGTCCAACCTATGTTTCTCGATCTCTCCCCCGTCGAGCGCCGCGGATACCCCGCGGTACAATTCTCCCGTCAGATCGGCCATCGTGCCGTCGGCGGGAACCCTGACGTAATCCCCCAATCCGGATGCGCGACGATCGGGGGGAGGAGGATCGACGACGTCCGCCCCCAGAACGTTCCATCCCCGCTGCGTCCCGAAGTGCGATACCAAGGTCGTGCCGAGGACACCCCCGGATCCCACGACGAGAACGTTCTTCGTCTCCCTCCTCTTCGGCGGCTTTTCGGAGAAGTCGTCGTAGAGGTCGTAATCGTCGGGGGGGCTTGGTCGCCCGCCTCCGCGTCCGCCTCCGGGAGTTGGGCGTCGACGACCGCGAGCGCGCGCGAAGTGTCTCCTCTGCTGGTGGCATTGGCTGTGGTCAGGAAGGCGTCCTTGCTGGAAGGGCGCGGGGCTGGCATACCCGGACGAGCGGCTCACCCCCGCGGCGACGACCGTCGGGGGCGCACGGCCGAGGGCGATCATCGTCGATGCCGAGCGCGCGGCGCCGGACGCCGCCAGCGCTGTCATTCTGGCTCGGAATGCCGCCATGATGTAGAGAATCGTGGCTTCGAGGACGTCAATCTGGCCGCCTCCGCTCGCTCCTCGCTCCGGCGACGGCGCTGATGCTGTTCTGATTGATCGACGTCGTTGGTCGATCAAAATGGATCACCGAATTGATGGCCCTGGTTCTCATATCCTTTTTTAGGTGTAAGTAAAAAGTTTGTTGCTCACTAAGATAGTTATTTCCATTTCAAAACACATTTCCATAACAATATTGTAATACAATGTGAAATATTGCAGATATTTTTTATCGCAGATCTCATATTCAATTACAACTAGTACTATGGAAATAGTAAATGAGTTTAATAGTAAATATTGTACTTATAAAAAGAATCATTATATTGATTGATATTTTACCATATTGTGAAAATCATGATACTACAATAAAATATACACGATAAATATTTACTCCATCCTAACTTCACGACTTACCGCTGACCCAATAGATACCCATGGTGTACCCACGACCGTGAATATTGGGTAGGTTGGGTATCTACGTTACGCCATAAAAACGGAACGAAAAACGAAACAAACGGAACGAAGACGCGGCGGCGACCTCAACGCCCCGCGGTAGCCACCATGTTCTCCTGGTCTGGCAGGCCCGGCCCCTCGACGCACAACAACAGCCACTCCTCGGGCGGCTCCGGATCGGGCGGCGGCGCGGTCTCATCGCCGAGCAGGAGCGTCCACCTGTCTTCCTACCTGAACCACCAAGTCCTCAAACCGAGCACGCGCAGGGTGTCCAGCGGTGAGATAAATGGTCGTCGCGGCGTATGTGTCGTGCATCATGTATGATTGGTCTCCCTGCCTTGCAATCGAGCTGTCATCAACAAAATGTTCGAATCAACTCATATGTTATGCTCGCATCTCGTCATGTTTTAGATGACACAATTTACGACACGGTCTTCCAGACGACCAACGGCTTCGCCCTGATAATGCGCGTGTTCCTCCCCCCCGACCATAATCGCGCGCCCCACCTCACCCTCCACGGGGTTAGGGCCTCTCACACGTGGTTGGATGTGCGGGGGAGGGTGATTGGTTACAGCGCGATAAGTACCGATGAGGGGTGGAGGCGAAGCGGAATGAAATTGGGGGATGCCGTTTATGCCGTGATACATCATTTTCAGCTGAGGCCGCGTGAGTTGTGTCGCATCAAGAAGGCATCAGAAGTTTTGTTCACTTATATTTCCATTTTTGCTGACATTGTGCAATATTTGATGGCTCTTTTGGCGGCTGGCGAATTGTCTCCAACGGGGGTAACGTATTATTTCTGGGTTCTGCTTCGTTATTTGATGGCAATGTTCAGCGTCCATATTAGAGATCACGGACGAGAACCTGCGAAGGCTGCAGCAGTCTTTGAACCCTCCTGCTAATCAACAGCCACCCCCGCCCGATTTTCCGGCCGATGCTTCCGCTGGGTTCAATGGATCCAACGGGCATGCTAACGCCAGACCGCCCGATTACAACCCATCTGTACAAAATATTAGTAATGGGCACGCTGCGAGAGAGACGAGGCGGGCATCAGTTGACACGCAGGAGATCGAAGCGACAGTGAAGTCGCTGATACCCCCCATCCCCCATTCGCTCCTCAAAATCGACAATATGTCCCTCTCGGATCTGAGAAATTTGATGGACGATGATGCCGCGATGGAGAGCTTCGTCGAGGACACGTCAGAGGTGAAGACGCTGAAGGAATTGAAACAATCAATAGAGAGTTCTAATGTCGACGCGGCGAGGTTCAACCTCGCGAAGGAAGAGGAGATGGATAAGATTTCCTCCGACGTGCAAAAGCTGAAGGGCGATCTGGACGCCAAGATTGGACGATATCGGGAGCTTGACGCCGAGCGCTTAGGGATGGTGAATCCCCCCGATCGGCAGGCGGCGATAAGAGAGCTCACTGTGGCGAAGAAGGAGGCATATCGCGAGTCTGAGGAACTTGGGGACGAATGGGTGGAGGCGGGGTCCGGAGAGGGCGTAGGGGACTTTGTGTCTCGGTTCATGGAGGTTCGAAAGAAATATCACGTCCGTGCAGCCAAGGCTGAGAGGTTGGAGAACTCAATGTAATTATAGCGGAGTTCCTTCAAATGTTGATAAATGTTAGGATTAGGTGCAATACCAAGAAAGGGTGTACTTTTATTTTACGATGTGATGGCACCGCTTGTTACTGGATTCACTTGCAGTACAGCTCAACAATGGATTGCAGTGAGTATGAGATGACACGACGCTATTTTTGTGGCATTTACATGGGGAGATAACAAGTGGTGTGATTTCGCTAAATGAGTGAAACAAACAGTTTCGCTGGCCATATGGGTGTTTGGTTGATCTTGGGTCGTCATACCCTTGCGGTTTCTGCAGCGGCAACGCCTCGAAACCAGGTCTGGTACATGTGTCCAAATCTTGGTTCTGGCCACCGATGGAGATTTATGAATCCCAATCAAGCTGAACACTGTTGCGTGCAGCCCCATTGCAACCATCGGGTAATATCAAGCTCGCCACGGGGTGGCATGTGCCTCAAGCAGGTCAGACAATCCATCAGACAGGCTCGTTAGTCTGAAAAAACTCAAATGCCCAGTCCAATCTGGAAGAGATTTTCCGCCCATCCTTTCAATGTGGTCCTGCAGACAAGCCAGACATTTGGATCCAGATGTTGCTTGCAACACCGACAACCAATGACACCATGCCAAATGTGATGAAGAATAGGTAGGTGAAGAAGTCAAACTTGGTTGGGGGCGGCAGTATTTCCTTCGAATCGTCTGCGACCACACCTCCCAATGCCTCATTGGCAGCCTCTATCTTCACCTGCATGTGTGCAGTCGCCTTTGCGCAAATTGAAGTCCATATGGGGAACAGTCCCAGGTAGTACCAGCACGGCTTGCTCCCGGACTGAATGTCCTCGTACGTGAACGTACGAACGCCCGGCGTCATACCCAATGTCGCATTGCCCTCCACGGGCAGGTCGCCATCCGTCACCCCACCACCGCTAGAGGCGATACCCTTCTTCCTCCTCCAGTCGTCAACCCAGCCACCGACCATGTTCAGAAAGGCGTCGCCGTTGACGCCGAGGCAGACTAGCCCGGGGCCTATGTAGGAGATGCAGCTGCCCCCGATGGCACCAGTGAGTGACAATATCGGCCCAATATCCTGGAATACCAAAGCTGGCAATAGAGTACTCTGCCGATACAATCACATGACATGTATGGTGAAGTTAGCGAGACACTTCATTGCATGCACATGCACCTATTGCAAAGCATATATCTGATACACTCACGAGATATATCATGACGGTCCATGTCTGGCGTCGGTTCATACAAAGCACGCCACCACCCTCGATGATGCTTCCGATGGTCGTAGCCGTTTTAACCGTGGCGTCGTCATCGCCCAGCTCCTCTTCCTCGACGGCACTCTCGTTCTCCAGAGTGAATCCACCCCTGGCAATGCGGAAAATGATCTTTGAGTCAACGAGGATGCAGCGATGATGGTCTCGGGTTGCACGGCTGGGCGGCTTACCTTGCATCCATGTCTCCGTTGTGCACGAGCATGATCAGCACGTGGCGCGCGACGAAGCTCTCCATTGGGTAGGTGAGGAACATAGCTGAATGTCACGCAGAACAGGATGTCAGGAAGGGTTGAGAATGTCGAACTCTTCGTGCATATGAGTACATATTGTGCATGCAGGAATAACACAAACACTCACTGAATGCCAACAGGATCCTGGCGACGTTGGCCGGCACCGAGTCAAGCGGAAAGTTATTCAGCACGTCCCCCTGCGTCCGCCCCAGGAAGGCGAGGTATCCGCTGATCCCCAAAATGAGGCACATGATGGTGGCGAACCCGATGCTCCTCCCCGTCACCCGCGCCCACCTGACCCTGGTCTTATCGGCCAGGCTGTTGGCGATGATGAACGCCGAGTGCTCGCACGCCATGGCCGTCGAGAGTATTCCGAGCCCGACGAAGAGCGTGGGCTCGATCCCGTCCGCGCGCAGTATCGCACCCATCCCCCCCGCCGCCTCGACGCTCTCCTCCACGGGACTGTACGCCGCCACGAACGCCACGAGGATCAGATCGGCGGTAACGGAGATTGCCGAGGTGCACGACAGCGATGCCATGTCGCGCTGCATGCTCAACGGGAGCATGATGAGCAGGCTGGTGGCGACGACTATCAAATTCCTCTCGAGCATGTTCTCTCCGTGCTCGTACCCGAACAGCACCGTGGGGACGGTGTCCTTCACGACCATGAGGTACGCCACCAGTATGCCGTACGCGAGGACGAATATTATGAAGAGGACGAGGCCGCTCCCGACGGCTCCGAAGGGATAGCTCGCTAGCTCTTCGTAGGTGTGTATCGGCAGGTGCCGGAGCTTGGGGTGGAAGGAAGCCTGCTCGATGAGCATGCGCAGGCTCTTGTCCATGAGGACCGACACGAGGATGAGCAGCAGTATACCGGCCCACAGACCGGACATGCGGAGGGCGTAGGGCATGCCGATGATGCCGGCGCCTACTATGGTGTTCATGAGGTTGAACGACGCGCCCATGACGGAACTCTTCTTCTTCGGCATGGACAGGTTCGTCATCTTGATCGCGGTGGCTTGGGTCTCAAGGGCCGCCGCGGGAACCCCGGCGTCGCCGTCGCCGCCGCCGTGGTCGTGATCGACCAAGCTTTGGCCCGGCGCCGCCGCCTCGCCGCGCGCGACCTGTTGCCTCCGCGATGCCATCGTCGTCGTCGTCGTCGTCGTATTCGGCGCGCAGGGAACCTCCGAAGAACCGAGAGATCTCTGGAGGTACGATCAGAAAGGCGGCGACGCCCTCTCTGGGAGGAGGGCGTGCGGACGACCGCTCCTATCGAAACGTGGACTTCGACCACGACGATGGCGATGCCGTCGGTGCAGCCGTCGGCGACGATGGCAATAGTCCTCTTGCTTCCTTTTGATTGTCCTCGACCACCCAGCCAGCGTCGGGGTAGGTCGGGGTCCCAGTTCGGCGCTCCGGAGAAACTTGGATCTTTGGAAAGAAGGTTACAGCAGTTGAAACATTGGACATACAATAATCAAGTACTTACAAACGCTCGAGATTTTGGATGACATTGAACACGTTTCAACCCCGTCCGTTCCACCACAAACGTCACACTAGCTCGCTCGCGTCGCCATGATCGTCAAGTCTGCCCTCACCATCGCCCTGTACTCCCTCGCGTCCGCCCGCGGGTCCCTCTCCTTCTCGCCCGCCCGCCGCTCGCTCTTCCCATCCGCCGTCGGTTTCGGCTCCCCCTCGATCTTCGCCGCAGGAAACGGTTCCAGGATGACGTCATCATCCGAGGCGGCCACCCCGTCCCCGACCGCCCTCGCCGCCGAGGCGCCGCACCTCATAACCCGTCCCCTCGCCCCGACCTCTGCCAACCCCGATCCGACCATCCTCCAGAGCGCCCGCCTGAAGCTTGGCCTCGGGAAGGACCTCCGCGAGGCCGTCGTTCACAAGTACTTCCACGGCGTGGACACGAAGAACATGTCGCAGATAGCCGAATGCTTCCGCCCGGGGGGTGCGATCATACGCGACGTCTGCAGCCTCGCCAACCGCGGCAAATCCTACGACGACGTGGGAAAATTGGTCGCGCCCGCCTTTTTGGCCGAGAGGTGCGAGGAATTCTTGGCCGCGCATCCCGATTGCAGGGTCATGTTCCGCCACGGACCGACGTGCGGACGGGGTCGGGGCAATAACTGGGTCTACGCCCACTGGTACGAGGAGGGGACGTGGTCGGGAAAATCGGGGGGGGTCGAGCCGGACGGCTCGCCCCTGGACGTGCAGGGACAGACGAGGTTCCTCGTGGGGGACGATCTGAGGATAAGCGAGATCGTGATCACGAGGACGTTCAGCGCCTGGGAGGAGGGGGTGCTGAGGAAGAGCCAGGAAAAGAAGGGCGAGGGGGAATGAGATGGTTCGTTGATTTTCATGTGCTAGCCGTTTGAGGTATCGAATCACATTGACTCGAGATATTTCATGATCCCGTGGTACCACGTTGGAGGGGGGCTCACTGGCTTTATGGCAACGAACGCATTACATATGTTCAAACGAATCAAGTCTTTGGATGTCGGGAAGCATCTGGGCAGAGGAGTTGCAAAGATCATGATGTAACGTGCCCTCGTGTATGTGACGTAGGTAACAAAAAGGTCAGAGAGTAGAGAGTGCAGGCAAACAATGGCTTTGTTTGTCTTTCGAGTGAAGCCTACAACAGAGGAGGTCGAATGCAATCGAGCATAAATGTAAGAAGACATGGACGAGCGGCTAATTGCACGGTTTAGCAAGAACTATACATGATTGCAGCGCGTGCACTACAATATGAATCAGTTAATTTATGTATATGTATCGAGAGCGATTTGAGCATTTGTCGACCCTTGTTCCATCGCCCACAAAACACTGGTGTACCTAGGATGTAGTGTGTAGTTGATCTGTGATTGGAACTTCTTGCAGACCACAGACCAAGCCTTGATTGGTTATATGTAGCACGATCAGTATGCAGCCCCCCTCCCCGCGTCCATCCCCCTACTTCAGATCACATCCGCAATAATGGCGCTCAAGGCAATGACGAAAGCCAGTGGAATGAAGTAGCGTGCCACGTCATCGATCCTCTCGGCGTATACTTTCCATTTCTGATTGCATTCCCTCTCTTCCTCGTTGTTGAAATCATCTGCATCTCTTGGGGTGACTTTGGCGGCACCCTCGGCTACCGTCGTCACCATCTCTTGCATTGCTTCCATCGCCTTCATCCTCTCCATTTGTGACCTCAACAATGTTCTTTTGTCGTCATCGAGGGAGAGTCGTCGGTCTATTTCTATGTTGGACGTTTCCGATTGCTTGTCAGAATCATCTTCCTTTTGCCATGAAACGCCATTCACCTTCGTCTTGATGGGCGGCTCCGATTCATTAAACTTCGAAAGTGGATTGTCATCCACGCTCAGTTTGGGTTTGATTGCTGATTCTTGTCCGACCGTATAAGTTGAAGTCACGCCAGTTGAAATCGAATCAGTTGCAGTCTTAGTTCCGCATGCTCTTTTATCTTTGACTTCTTTCGCATTTCCATTTTCCATGAATGTGTCCTCGCCATCGCGGTTTGACTCTGAGACGTCGATCACCAAAATTCTCCTTGCAACTGACCCCGTTACCTCCTTGACTGATTCCGCCGCAGCCTGCGCCTCGTCCCTCCCTCTATTATACCACTTCAAGAATTGAACCAACCACCAAGGCTTGATGTCATTTGTCCTCTTGTAGAAAAAGTAAAGTACGAGCTGAATAAATAGAGTGTGGCGTGTTAGCCACTGTAAGCAGGGAAGCGATCCGAGCTCTGCTGCGCTGGGGTACTCACCACTGATTCGAGCAAGGCAATAAATTGGAACGAGAGGGACAGCGAGCTGAATTTCTGAAACCATGTGTATTCGGCAGAGATGGGCAAATTTGCAGCAACAACTGTGGAACACATCCATAAAAACAGTGAGTGCACGTAAAATGGCTAAGGCGGGCTATACACGAGGGCAAATCTTACCAATTTCTGATGCCACTGCTGCAAGCATTGCTGTGATACTCTATCAATAGGGGATTGTGGGCCATTGAGAGATTGGGAGCAGCAGGACATGTGTTGAGATGTGACAAAACGGTAGATGTTGCATTCAATCCATCTGAAACATAATGCATGAACTCACCAATCCCATCCTCTCGCCGCAGCTAGGCGGAAGCCAAAAGACCGAAAACCCAACTATGTTGAGCAGGACCTGCATTGTGATGTATCCCCTTGCATACGGCTGCCATGAACGTTGGATGGTGACATTGTAAAACAGGACCGGCCAGTCCTCCTCGGGCGAAATGGGGTAGGGCGGGTAGACGTGCTCCGTGCACACAATGGGATCGTCCTCCGCGAAGGCAAACTCGTTGAAGGTCTGGCCAGAGGTCTCGCTCAGCCCGACGGTAAACCCGTCGCCGGTCCCCTTGATGGTGCGTAGGTACTTGCCGCTGTACGTCCACGACCCGAACTCCATCAGGCACGTCAGCTCGTCGAAGGGGAAGCGGCGCAGGCCGGAGAACTTGCACACTGGGCGCAGGTGCCCGGGGCGGACCCAGAAGACGGACCCATCGTTGCTCACGATGGCATAGGCGTCCTCGAACGATGAGCGCAGACCCTCCTCCAGGTTCCACAGTTCGATGTCTGCAATGTAGATACAACCGGAGTTCGTGAGATATTGGACTTGGGTATCAACCTGGAAATGATGACTGTGACGCTTCACGCGTCAATCAAGGCCCTTGAGTCAATCAATTTCTCACCTGGAGTCCAAATCTCGGTTGCACTCCCCGCGCCCCCACTGTCAATCCAAAACCAAGTCTTTGTCAAGTTCCCATAATCCTCCGGGTCCCACGTCAGCCTCGGATCGCTCCACTCCATCCTAAGCCACACCATGAGATCCAGCACGGGGTTGATGACGTCGACGATGAATATCCTGTGGAAGTTGATGCTGAACCCCACGGGGATGCCCTGTCGTGCTCCCTCGGTTTGGTTGTGCCATGCGTAATCCCAGGGGTAGGCGTGTCGATCGTACTGCACGAGGGGGTCGAGGATGAGGTCGCGACGGAGACGTGATGCGTGATCCTCGCCGGTTTTGGCGTCGCCGATTACTAGATCGAGGAGGGAGGCATCGCCGTTTGCCTTTGAGCCTTCTTGGAAGTTGGAACTTTCCGGGTTTGACGTTGTTGTGGAGCTGTCCTCATCCTCTTGCGAGGCTAATGCAGCTCCCACTGTTTTCTGTGTAGCAGATGTCGTTGTGGTCGCCAAACCACCTGATGCAGCATCCAGTGCGGCGCTCATGTCAAAGAGTGACTCGTCGACGCCATCCTGTACCAATTGCTGCTGCTGCTCCTCTTGGAGCCGCCGCCCTACTAACTCCCAATCAATACTTTTCGACAAGTCCAGTCCACCCCGCTCATGTTGTTGCAACTGGCGCCTTCTGCGACCCCGTTGCAATCGTTCCTCACGAGAGATGAGCGGAGGAGGCTGAAGGCCGTGGCGCTCGTAGAAAGACAACCCAGAGTCATCTTCGGGGTGCCATGTTCCTTTGCCAGCGTCACCACCGCTACTGCTGCCAATGCCAGCTTTGCCATACATGTCCAAGTTAGGAGAGAACTGTGGTCCGCCTGTGCTTGAGCCAAAGCCGAAGCCGAAGCCGCCATCTTTTCTGTCAACAAAGTCGTGTGACGGATCGGGGCGGTTGCGTCGCCCCAGCTGGCCACCGCGGCCGGCGTCTTCCCGAAGTCCTCCTCCGCGCGACCTGATCCCCTGGCCACCGTGGTACCCTCCGCGGGAGGCGGAGCAGAGGCTGACAGCGTGGAAGGCAGAGGCCGCAACGACGGCGACGGTTGATATCGAGAGCCTGACCATGGTGAAAATGCAGGCTGGCAGGAAGGAACAGGATGGGATGAAGTTTTATGGATGGAAATGGGTCTGGAGTAGGCCTTGATCGCGAGTTGAGGAAAAGCAAAATGATTCGTCGGGACATGAGGATTCGTCACAGTTTCGGATAGTCTGATATAGTTCTGTGCTCGCCAGAGATCAAGTATCAAGACAACATAGAGCAATATTCTGCCACCGTTATTCCTTCCATCACCGTCAGCTACCGTCGACGTCGATTGCATCCACTTGATATTGCAAAACAGATGCGCAGCCCATATCCAATATCCACACGTCAACACTTGTGCTGGTCCCGCCGAGCCCGGGGCGAGGAAAGTAATGCACGTCGAGTCGACGGCTTCATGCTCCATGCGTGCACGCCTTGAACACTTGCAAAAGGAGGTCTTCTTACCTTTCCAGAATTGGCTTCGGAATGATCGGGGCTCGCTGGAGGCAGGGCTCCTCTTGGCTCTTGGGCGATGGGGCAATGGAGATCTTTGGAGATGACGATTGGACTCTATTGAACTCTACGCGTTTTTTATGTGTAGAGATATATGTGGCGGGTCTGATTCTGTGGTCTGCTGTGGCGACAATGAAGAGTGACAATAGCTCCTTTCGGGCTACGTTATGCTGCATGCTGCCAATGGAAAACGGACCATGAAACCAAGATGAAACTGACGGCCGTGCTGACGGAGTTGCCTTTTTTTACTTAGCAAAGCTGACAAGAGCGAGTGCTGCAAAATAATGTGAGGGATTTGTCTCTAGGTAATGTCGTCTGATAGATGTTTGGTGTGTCACGTTCGCGCGACGATGATGGTCGGTTTATCTGATTTCGCTTGATCTCTTTTATCACGGGGTTCCGTGGGCTTATCATTGAGGATACCTGTTATCCGGTATTCTAGTATCCTTACATTTGTTGCAAACATGCCTTAGAGCTAATAGTTAGGTACGATACCTGGAAGTTTAGTAAAATGAGAAATGAGCAGCGCATAATGATTAGCATAAAGGAATTAAAAAAGTCAAATATATTACAGTAAATATAAATATTTTATATGAATAAACCTATGAAGTGTCATAACTAATTTTAAACAAATAAAGATATACTTTATTACTATTCTTAGGATCATCAGGTTTTTATGGTTTGTCAAGTTTTGAGCAAAGTAAGCCTTTGGCAAATTCAGGGCTTGTAGAATAAGACATCGTTCCAGGACATCGTTCCTTTCTATCGGGCCTCAAGCCTCAACTGCGTGCTATATGCCAAGGGACATTACTCCCTACATGTTTTTGCGAAGTGTATGCGAAGCTTCGTAAAAAACACGACTTGAGATGCTAAAAATGGCAAATTCTAGCATCAAAAGACAAATCGATTGCCCTGTGTATGTCGATTGTATGGTACGTACCTGTATACTATGACAGCTTCGCTCAACCGTTGCATGCATGCTCAACAAACAGCCGGTATTGTGCATATGTTATGTACATATGTACATAGATACCTATCTACCTATTTTTCCCGACCAAGACTAAATATGTCTTTCTTTTGTGCTTTCTTCATTCTGTGTTACGTTACCCGAGTTGTCCACAAAATAATTCTGGTCACTATCTTGCTTCATATATTCAATGAAAAAATGGCGCCAAGTCACTCACTTTGGATGGTGTCATCTCTCTCCTCACATCCCGCCACAGCCTACCTATTACACCCTCTCCGCGAGAACCATGGTTACCATCCTGTTACACATTCTACCACCGGAGCCGGAACTGTTGGGTGTTGGTTAAGAATAAGAACAGCTGGGATGTCAACGCAAAGGCGTCCGCTATGACCGTGACCGTGACCATGACGTCCATGATGATGTGACTTAACACCAACACCATGATGGTGTTGTTGTTTAAGAACACCGACAATACGGCCATCACCGAAAAGAATGTGCTTCTTCAGCTTGTTGTAGCCCTGTCACAAAATTCGTCAAGGGCAAGGGTTTCTTTGACTTTACAACCTGATCTGATCCAAGTCCAAGGCCCAAAAGAGGGAGACCATGCAAATCGTAATGCCACGGACATGGAGCATATTTGCCGTCCCTTGAAGAACCAGAGACTTCTTCCCTTCCCTCCACTTGTGGATGACGTAGGACGTAGAGCATGATTTTTTATAAAACACAAGTAACATATCATGCCCACCTGGTAATTCCGGCGGATACCTTTTCTGCATATGAAGACCTTGTTTGATAGTATTCTCCTAGTGTCTATCTCCAAAAGTGGGACACACGTTTTGGGCAGTTTTAGTCTATCATATCTCAAGACCAAACACAAACAAAGATACGCAAACTGCTTCATGATTATTTTTAATTACGCTCTAAATTAGGTATATTTTCATTGGCAAATGTGTCTTGTGTGTGTTTGAATGTTTTTTGGGATGTTTTTTTGAACGTTCCGGGACAAATTACACATGCAGATAGTAGAAACTAGCAGTGATGACACTTTTTCATGTAAGAGTTGCACACCTCTGGAGACTCCAAAACACAAATTGAGTTGAAATTGAAAGTCGAGACAGATTCTTCATCTACCCAAGCAGGGGATTAGGGTCGGGGATCTATTTCTATTTCTATTGTCTCTGCCTAGAGATTGCATAATTGCCTCTCGGGAGGTGTGCAAAGTAAGGCCATCAGCTTGATTTGTGCTAACAGGATTCTGGTTACGGTCGCATATTTGCGACCACTTCTACATTGTGCTAGCGCGCGCCTAGCTAAAGTTGCGAGATTTTGGA
>JALLBE010000033.1:0-29382 GCA_036939795.1 Thalassiosira mediterranea
AATGTGCACAAGAACTGGGTGACCCCCATCAAGGACTCGTACTTCATCGACATTGGAGAGGGCTGCGATGATGAGGCGCTTGCTCTCATGGTCGTTATTGGCCTTGAGGAAATGAGTGATGACTAAAGATTGGTGGAGATAATAAGGAGCAGGGCTTTATCGATGAGATATAATATCAATGCGTTCATAATATCAATGCGTTCATACTTGAAATGAATTGAGTCACACTTCAATGATGAGAGCTTTTCACCATGTATTAATAGTATTTGCTTGGAACTCGACCATTTTATACCTGCTCCGTATCATCAGCGCCATTTGGTAGTATCTACCGACACATCACCATCGAGGACAGGCCTTTGAGTGAATTGTCTGGTCGAGTTAGTACAGATAGTAGTTCTCTTTGCTAGTGTGCAGATGACATGTATGGCTTACAGTTTCTCAGCGCGAATGATATCACTTCTTGATTGGGCGGTTGTGTTGCCTTCAAACTGACCAGAATTCACAGGAGAGCTAAAAATCGAACATAGCGTTGTAGGTGGAGGTATCTGATAACCCAAGCAATGATGCATTGCAAAACCAAGCTCAGGCATGTGCCCGTTGGAGTCGTCCATTGGTTCTGTCAAAAAGAGTGCCGATGGCGTGAAGGCGTGTTACTTTTTATTCTTAATAAATGAAAATTGTGTTGAATATAGGATGCCGAAAGACATGTATCGTGGGTTCAGTTTGATATGTCCAGCTTTGTATCTGGGCAATATTTGGTCGCGTATCGAGAGGACCCTGAAGCCCCTGTCCGTTATCTGCATGCCCCGTTGGATCGAATAACCAAAACGTCATGTCACGGAAGATGAAGGTAGCCTGATGTACTCACAGTGGCTATTATAAGATAGTGGTGACAGTCCAGTGGAAAAGCTGGCTTGGATTTGTGACATGATCTGTCGCCTCATGAAGAATTGCCCCGTTTGCAGGTATTGCTAACAAGTGATGAGCTTCGTGTGATGTCTCCCTATTCCC
The DNA here is from genome assembly GCA_036939795.1 of Thalassiosira mediterranea. Lineage (NCBI taxonomy): Eukaryota > Bacillariophyta > Thalassiosirophyceae > Thalassiosirales > Thalassiosiraceae > Thalassiosira > Thalassiosira mediterranea. The sequence continues at coordinate 1,012 of JALLBE010000033.1, forward strand.
AGGACATATACGGCAAATAGTACATAAATAAGCCAGAAACAAGGACTTACATCAATTATCTATCATTACATTCAATGCACATCTTCATGCTAGAAGTCATCTTTCGAGAGGACATAATCATCGAGCTGTTTGTTGTTGATGATGCTAAGAATTTCTTCTGCAGCCGTGACTTTACCGCCCTCGGCCGCAACCTGCCTACCGACTTCTTTGCTCTTGGTGATGCAGGCTGGGTCTCCCGTGACTTTTTTTATGGCCTTTGCTAGATCCTTCGCTCTGAGCTTTCGAAAAGGACGCGAGAATCCCACTCCTACACCCAGCAGATTAACAACCTTCGAGTGGTCAAACTGATCCAGGAAAAATGGAGTGATGATCGATGGCACGCCAGCCCTAAGTGCAGCATGTGTGGTGCCACTGCCACCGTGATGAACAATGCACTGCATTCTCTTGAAGAGATTTTCATGAGAAGCTTGATCCACGAACAATGCATTCTCTTGGGCATACGCGATCAGCTCCTTATTATTTGGTGCGGCTTTTGTCAATGCCTCCATCGACATCCCAGCAGTGCCCTTGAGAATGATTGCGCGCTTACCAGTATCCTTCAGAGCAGATACTACCAGTTTTGTCATGTGTTCGGGCGACACAGCCAGCATGGACCCAAAGCCTAGGTATATGCAGGAAGGATCATTGCGAAGGAACTCATCTATCTGATATTCACATTCATCGCCTCCAAAACTCGTATTCTTTTCCTTTTGCTGACTGGCACCCAGGACAGACGCCCCCGTATACTTGTACACATCCGGAGCACCAGGAGCGAATATTTCTCCAATTTTGCGTGATTGTAGAGTAATCATTTTTTGCTTCGATTTGCCAGTGTATATCTCGCAACACCAGTTGAGGTACTGTTTCCTTGTGAGATAGGAAGACAATGTAGGCTTGCCGAGAGAAATCATCTCTTCGTCAAAGTTCTTAAAATTCTTGTACATCGCCCCTTTGAATGCTCGAAACAGGTGGTAGTGTAACCCGAATGGTAAGACAGGGATGCCAAATGGTGCATGACGTTTGTGGTAGTGCAGCGTTTGAAGCTCTACTTTCAATGTCGGTATTTTTATCACTAGCTGGACATACATCTCCCAATACTCTGTTAGTGAGCCAGCGATAAACAAATCAGGTGGGTGATTCGCCAGTTCTTCCAGCGTTAGCCGCGCAATCTCGGCTGAGCTCGGCCCGGAGATTTCGTCCAATGCCTTCGAGAACTAGAAAATGCGAAGAATTGAGAACAGTATGACCCACTTAGATTATATCTCAGACTTCACCATAATTTACCCACTCACCTGGATGAGGCTACCCTTTGACATGGCCTTGCGGATCTTTATATCAGTGCGCAAGAACGCATCGACGTCCTTCCGCCAAACCGAAACGCAGGGCACGCCGAAATCATTGCAAAGGTCTGTATTAAGCGTTGTAAGGAACCGGACGTTGAAATACTTCATCAGCTCGACGGCCAGTGCCACGAAGGGTTGCTGGTCCCCCCGTGACCCGAAGGACATGATGGTGATGAGCGGGCGGCTCCCATCGCTGCTATGTTCTACCTCCTTGCACATGGCTATCGTTCTCATTGGGTCCGTCGCGCTGTGACGTTCCTTAGAACTCAGAACTTGCATCGATCAACGCCAATGCACGCATGCGAGCAGTGAGTGAGCATGCAGTCGCTTCCGTAGGCGCCGGTCCTGGCGTGACCTCATCCAAGGGAAATAGCTTGTGCCTCATCATCTAATCTCAGCGGCCCAGCGGCCCAGCGGCAGCGGCATGCAGTGCATGCAGCGGCCGCAACGCGAGGCAGGAGCTCGGCGCTCGGCTGAGCGCAACGAGCGACGACCGACGACGCCGTGGATGGACAGTGGACAGTGGATGCATGGACAGTGGATGCATGGACAGACTTGTCGGCGTTTTTGTCATGGAGGAACATTCTTGTTGATTCTTGTATGTACTATGTACTAACGTACCATAATATGCGATAGGTATCCCAAGTGATTTATTTTTCGGTGTAATTTACACCGTTTAAACGTAGCTGTGGTACAAAAATTTATATGACCATTTTTCGGTGTAATTTACACCGAAACATTACCACTGAATTACCCGCGTACTCATGTATTCGTTAATATACCTATCATGATACAGCACCTATAATTACCGTCCTATAGTAAAATTACCTTCGCGTTCATACAAATGACTTTTTAGCGATACATTGACTATATTGAGATGGAGCGAGGAACGTACAGTTAGGCAATGTACCTTGTCCGTTACTGCTTCATAACCGTATGTCTCTCGAGGCAGACTATGAGACAGACAGTATCTCTATTGCCCGATGGAGGCAAATGGGGTTAATGGAGATATTAACCCCTGTAACAAGGCTTGGTGTAACCACGCACTAACCACGGTACCAGGAGATAGACCAGGAGTGGAGCGGTGCCATAGGTAGCTGCCATAGCGCCTCAGGCAGTAAAAATTGGCTGTCGTGCAATACTCATAACCTGGCAGCTCCTGGGGAGCATTGGCGAGGAAGATGATGTGTTGGAGAGATGGATAGATGAATTGTGGTCTTTGTTTCTACATAATTTTCGTCACAGGTTGCCCCTCTCCCCTTGGAACCCCGGCGTTTAGAGTTATGCTTGTTGTCAACGAAGAAGATTGTGATAGGGAAGACTATGAGGCCGATGGCTGACCCAAACTAACTATGTGCAATTAAGTTTCTAATCGAACTGCAATGGATGTGTTCTGTGGCATCTTTTGGAGTAGCAAGCTTTTGCCCAACGGCAAATCGACTTCCAGAACGGTCCCTCGTTTTGGTATCAAGATTATCTTCCAAATATGAACCTGCGGTGTCTCTTTGGCAACACAGTTACCTGTGCCATCCGTCTTGGCTACGTTTTTGCCCGGCGAACTACTCGTTTCCACCAGAGCCCCACCGCCGTTTTTGCTCCCGCCATTCTGCTTTCCAATGGTGACAGTGGCAACCCTCCAAGTCTCGGTTGTTTCTTCGACCACCACGCACCGCCGTTCGACCAGGTGACGACGTGAGGGGCACTCGGTGATCGTGGCCGCCATCCCCACGTGTTCTGCCGTGGCCAGAATCAGTGATATTTGTTTCCGATCGCTCAATGTGAATGAAGTATAACCATCCCCATCATTTGGCTTTTTCATGGAAGATAGCAATTGTGCCATGTAGTTTGACCACATTCCGTGTAGAGTTTCGATGATGGAGTGCATTTTGCCGTTGCTATCTGATGTGTGTTTTCGAGGTAAGAATGGATTATCATCAGCCTTCTCTCCATCTCGTGATGCTGATTTCGGGATCCCATCAATGTTCGATTTTTCTTCCATAACCCTGCGCAATAACTTCTTTCTTCTCTTGTTCGAGATGCAACCGAACACGCCATTTCCTCCTACCCTTTTACGCTCACGCCTACTACTCGTTGCCGCCGCCCGAGCCACCCCCAGAGCCGCGACGCCCATATCATTGGCCCCAGCATCACGCTTGATGACCTCCCTCGAAGCCGCCAGACTGTATACCCCTCCCCCCACCAGTATCAGGCTCCGGTTCGACAGCTTCCCCTCTATATTGCTCTTCGCGGACGCGTTCGGACGATCTCCATCGCCAGTGCCATACCGTGACACCGACCCGCCCAGACCCCTGTACACCTCGGCTTCGTGCGGGTGTGCCGTCTTCACGTTCTGACTCGTCGTCGCGAGGAACGAGACGAGGGAGGACTCCCGCAGCGATGACGACGTCTGGATGGCGAGGGAGTGCTGAGCGGCCCTGCCGCCTTTCTTGCTCGGCGTCGTCGCACTCGCACCGCCATCACGGCTCGACGACGAACGACGATCGGCGTAGGTGGAGAGCGGGGCGTAGAGCGCATCGCTGGATAGCGCGGCGGCTGTATCCGGTCCGCCTTGGTGGTTGGACGACGATGGTGGGGTGGGTGAGGTCGATCGTGAAGACATCGCTCGTGCGTGATGGGCGGTCGCGCCTCGCCGCTCGCCGAGCAGGAGCGAGCGAGGAGGAGGAAAGTGGAGGAAAGTGAATGAATTGATGGTGATGACGACGACACGGCGTCAGTTTTACCCGCTACATACCCATACATAGGTATGAATATTGGGTAGACACAGGAACATCAATCCACAGTACAAAAAGGGTCTAGCTACTGCGGATTTCGATACCCACAGAAGAACGGGTACCACACCCGATGGACTGTGCCAGATGCCAGACAAACTGAGAGGCGTTTCGTACCATCACTGGTACCATAGGTATGTACCATACACTTTGTAGGCTAGAGTGCTGGGAACCGGAAAACGGCAATCGAATATCTCGTTTTGCAAGGAGCAACAACTCATACATTGCTAAGTGGGTCATCAAACACTATCTTTTCAGCGAGCATTTGCTCTATTGTACTTGTGTCCTCAATTCACTTTTTCAAAGCGAGCAACCCTTGAGTGCGCTGGATGGGAGGACGCCCGCCCCGAGTCCTTCGCTGATTCCCTGAGGGGATGGATGAACGATTGGCTGCCAACACCGTCTGCCTCTTCTTCACCTCCTTCAGAATGGTCGTCGTGCGAGGTGCTTTCAAAACGCTGTTTCTAGTCAGAGTCATCCTATGGCCCCTCGCAACTGCCACCGATCCCCTGGAATACTTATCACCAATGGTTGCCATGGACTCTTTCTCTTTCTGGGTCATTCTCATGTGCCGCTCGTCCACACCGATCCTAATTTGACTATTATCATCCATCGCCCTACAGAATGAATCGAAGTCAACTGACAGTTCACTGACAACACTGTGGTCATCATTTTCATCGATTTCTTCTTCTGTTTCTTTTTCTTCGCTATCATCCAGCATGTGTCCGCAAAAATTCAACACAGTTGAAATTCCTGATTGCAAATACATCACATGTTAGATTCATCTAGCGTGTGCATAAGTACCAAACATGTCACTCAAAGTGAAGCACAATGAAAGAAGTCTTACTGTTGTTTTCCCTGACCATTGCTTCAAACTTGGTGGTATCCAATTTGATATCGTATGGGTTTAGCTGAATTTGGAGGCGTAAAGAAAGGAGAGGAAGCTCTTTCTTGTCAATAAACCCATCCCCATCCTCTGAGAGATGCGACAATTGTAAGAGAGAGTCACAGGATGGAATGTCATGTGAAAGATCATGGGTCTTCACTTACTGTCAGAGCGTATAACAATTCTGGTCATTGCCGACACAAACGTCTGGGTCAGAGAAGCCTTCATCTTGTTCAGGATGGCCTCGTTCTCGTTCACTAGCTCAATGATGTCGGTAACATTTGAACCCTGCTCGGCCGCAATATTCTGGAGTTCCCGCTCAATCCCAACCAAGCTGTGCAAAAACGATGTTGGAAGATGATAAAATAAGAGGTATGAGTTATATAATAGGATAGTCAAAGGTCTAATATGTCGAACAGAGAGTCCTCACGCATCAGCTTCGGCTTGTAAATCGTCCACAGACTTTTCAAGGAAATCAACTTCGTCTTTCAAGAGCTCTACCTCTTTCCGGATATTGTTGATCGACGACCTGATACCTGTGGTATGAAAGATGACGGAAGCCGAAGATGAGATATTGCGCCATTTGGTGCAATCATCCTCATCCATGCTAATCAGGTGTCTCACTTGGCTCCGTTGCTAGACGGAGATGTCTGTGTGCCACAGATGGTGAATTGACTTGGATCATGGATCAGTAATCAGTAGTTGCAAGCAGGTGAAATCAGGATGAAACTTTTCAGTTTGTGGATTCAACAGCGTTATGGACAGCCGTTCCCCATGATTCGCCTCACCAATGCAAACTCCACTCATGAGAAAGACGACGACGGTCGGCGCTGCTACGATGGCGGACGCCGACGCTGCTATTCCGCTAACGACCAGAACGGACAAAGCCAAGCTAGCTGCTATCTGCTTCGCAGTTATAGAGGCGGGAGAGCCGATGCTCTCCTCCTCGTCGACGGTATGTTCATCATCTTCATCGGATGATAGCTCGTCGGTGATTTGCGTCTCGGGGCGTTCGCCGAGCAGCGGCTCATTCAATGTGTCGTTGAAGTACACCGAGGCCGCCTTCGACGCCCCCTTGCCCTTTCGTAGAATGCCCGACGACATGATCAATACGTGACAAACGTATCCCTCTCCATTACCGACTCAGCCGCCATTCAGTCTGACGCCCAGAGCCCGCGCTCTCAGCTCCGGGGCAGGCCGATGGGGGCTACGGAGGTGATCGTGCGTGCGGGGGGTTCGGTGGCTGGGTGAGGTGAGTATGGTATGGTAGGTAGACAGGGGTGGGCGGGAGGAAGGGGTGAGCGGGAGCGCGCGGACCTTACCTAAGGCGCGGACGATCGAGCGGAGCTGTGAGCGGAGCCGAGCGGAGAGATTGTAGCGACGGACGCGAGCCAACCGGCGGGCAGCGGACGGGGAGAGCGGGCTACGTTAGAGCGGGATAGGAAGCGGCCGGAGGCGGAGGACGGAGGATGGAGGAGGCAAGTTTTGAGTTCTTGCGGGGGTTTCATGTGTGAATGTTTTCTCTCTAAAAGAAGTAGTGTGAGCAAGAATTTATCTGATGTTTGTTTGACCTCACGAAGATATCGTAGGCAGGTACGCACCACAGGGTAAGTACCAATTAGACATCCGGTTTCAACACGAGAAATTTGCTGACAGAAGGGTTTGAATCCAACTTGCTGCCGCCCCTACGAAAGGTATTTTGTGACATACCTACCTACCTACCTACCTACCTATCTACCTCTCTATCTCTATCTTTCCTTTCATAGGTATGTATGTGAAGCCTTGGCTAGCTGTGGCCACGGACACTGTGGCCCCACATCACCACTCCCATGGCCCAAGTAATATCATTGTATAGGGAGCTTTGTTCGCCTCCAACTCCAACCTGATTGTGATTGGTCACTTGCCAGCGGTATGGTCCCACCATGCGTATGGCACAGCAATGAGACCGTCTACTTCTACGCTTTGGACTGTGCGTGGACCCTATGTGGCACACCTGTGAAGCTTGGGGGGGGCACACCAGAGCTTGTCAAATCAAGCTCTGCTTGCTGGCTAAAATCTGGATTGCACCACATCACACAAACACAAAAAATGACCCAGAATTGACGCCGTTCCGGCAAATCAGCAGCAGCAGTCATAGTGACCACCCCACGCTGCAACAGCCACACCCCATGGCACCCATTGCTAGAGTGTCTTCCACCCCAGCCCCCATAACTGGACCACCAGCTGGCCTTATGGCTGAAAGGTAGTCCTCAATGCCAATGCTATGATCATATGGTTGGGGAGCGGGCAATTTGTCCGGACGCCAATGGATAAATAATACTACTCCTCCTATCTATATCTATCTATAATGTGTGAAACTTCTTACTAAAGTGTATGTGCCACATGGAGGCTATGGGGGAGGGAGGCTATAGAGGAGGAGGTCTTGTAACCGCAAGGTCTATATTGAACTCGATGCGTTATTACTATGCAGGCCTGGCCATTTTAATTTTAATGACCATAGATTTACTCCTTTGTACTCCTAAGGGCATCAGCATCAGACTGTAGCCACACCCTGGGTCTACCGTGGGTGCCGTTGGATGTGGCTGCTACATTGTGTCATGGTTGCTATAACCATCATTTTATCAATACAGCCTTTTCATTCATTTGTGATATTTTAGATACCATGGTCATGTTGCTTTGATGGCCCAACCCATGCCCTTAGTACTCTATGCTTCGGGGGCTTGTAAGCATATGTCTTTTGCCAACTAAACCTCATCCAAGAACTGACTAGCTTTACAGTAGTTGCTATGAAACTAATACTGTCTTTCATAGAAATGCCACACTACCTGGATAGCTACTAAGTTATCTTGTTCACAGTAGACACATTGACAATGGAATATTTTGATGCATTGTTTCCTGCGGAGCTCTTCTTTGTCGGCAATAACATAAAGAAAAACTCCCGGCAAAACTGTGGCTAAACTATGTATCAGTGACTAACCCCACACCCTACATGTCTGTGTCTGCACGTCTGTGCTTGATTATATTCCACACTGAACCACAAGACATGAGGTCCACGGTGACAGAGTTCTTCTGTGTCACAACTGCCAAAAATGTGGCACCAGTCTTCAAAACAAAAGAGGCAAATATGGTGGCCATCGTTATTTGAGGATGGCCTATTTACAATTTTGGATAACTGCACAGTGTGTGACAACATAATTGCAGTGATAGTTGTTGATATATGTTCAGAATGGAAAGGCAAGCTGGTGTAACCGAAAGGCACTTCACACATATTCACCTTATTTGGCTTACACTTTATGTCAAGCATCTAACAATGCCACCACCATCTGTTATGACATGTGAGACGTTACACTTTCAATTCATGCTGATAACAGCATCTAACTTACATTTCATGATGATTTGCACAAAATGATACTCAATCAGTGCACAAAGCAGGATGTAACAATACCACCGTTTCCAATCCAAATAACTGTTCCATTAACCTTAAATTATCTCAATATCAATGAGACCTCTGTGATGTACCATCAGATTTGGTCTTAAACAGAAATGACTGAGACTAAAATGAAAATGAGCCCCTCGTATCAGACCTGATATCCCTTTTCAAAACAAGACCCTCAGTGCGCTTGATGGGAGGGCGTCCACCACGAGTCCTTCGCTGTCTGCCTGTGGAGACGGATGAACGATTGGCTGCCAATACCGTCTGCCTCTTCTTAACCTCCTTCATGATTGTCTTCCTGTGGGATTCTTTCACAACACTCTTCCTAGTCAAAGTCATCCTCTTACCCCTCGCCACTTCCACTGATCCTCTGAAATACTTGTCACCAATGGTTGCCATCGACTCTTTCTCTTCCTGAGTCATTGCAACGTGCCCATCTTCATCTATCGTCCTGCAGAATGACTCGAAGTCAAATGTCAATTCACTGTCAACACTACTGTTATCACTTGTATCAATTTCTTCTTCTTCTTCCCCATTCTCCAGCATGTGTCCACAAAAATTCAACACAGTTGAGATTCCTGATAAAAACAACATGAAAGATATCAGGCATTAGCTGGCCGGTAAATGCCAATCAAGATGAAGTACCATTGACGACAATCTTCTTACTGTTGTTCTCCCTGACCATCGTTTCAAACTTGGTGGTATCCAATTTAATACCGTATGGATCTAGCTGAATTTGGAGGCGTAAAGAAAGGAGAGGAAGCTCTCTCTTGTCAATCAACCCATCCCCATCCTCTGAGAGATGTGGCAACTATATGAGAAATAGAGAAATGGAATGTCATGTGAATGATCATGGGTCTTCACTTACTGTCAGAGCGTACAATAACGGAAGTCATTGCCGACACAAATGTCTGGGTCAGAGAACCCTTCATCTTGTTCAGGATGGCCTCGTTCTCGTTTACTAACTCAATGATTTTGGTGACATTTGAACCCTGCTCGGCAGCAATATTCTGCAGTTCCCTCTCGAACCCAACCAAGCTGTGCAAGAACGATGTTGGAACATGACGGAGTGAGATAGGGATAAGCAAGATCATACAGTCCATATGGGCAGAAGACTCTCCAAGAAATCATCACACTCACACGTCAGCTTCGGCTTGTAAATCGTCGACTGACTTTTCAAGGAAATCAACCTCGTCTTTCAAGAGCTCTACCTCCTTCCGGATATTGTTGATCGACGACCTGATACCTGTGGTATGAAAGACGTTACAGGCCGAAGATGAGATATTGCGCCATGTGGTATGATCATCTTCATCCATAAATATCTTGTCGTCTCACTCGGCTCCTTTGATAGGCGGAGATGCCTGTGTGCTACGGAGGGCGAATTGGCTTTGTCGTGAAACGAGAATATTAGATATCATGTATATGAGCAGTTGCAACTAAAATCGAAAGCGATAATCCTCTCCTGATCGACATCTGCCTCACCAATGCAAAGTCCGCTCATGAGGAAGACGACGACGGTCGGCGATGCTACGATGGCCGACGCCGACGCTGCCATTCCGCCCACTACCAGAACAGACATGGCCAACGTTGCTACAATCTGCTTGCCAGTCATGGGGATGGGAACTATATCGTTTGAGCCAACGGTCTCTTCCTCGTTGGCCGAGAAGCTATTTTCGTCATCATCATCGGACGACAGCTCGTCGGTGATTCGCGTCTCGGGGCGTTCGCCGAGCAGCGGCTCGTTCAAAGCGGCGTTTAAATGCGCCGCGGCCGCCTTCGACGCATATTTGCTCTTTCGCAGAATGCCCGCCGACATGGCGAATTCGCGGTGGACGTTGAGGCAGGAGGCCCTCCCTGTCTTGCTGACGAACTACTCGTTTTTTCTGCCTACCGCCTGGAGCATGTTCGATCGTTCGGCGGTGAGGGCAGCCGATAGGCGAAGGGTGATATGTGTATTGTATTGAGTTGTGGGTTGTGGCGCTATCGTGTTGATTGATGGCAAAGGATCAGAAAAACGTCAGAAACGGGTGATTGATGGTTGATGGCAAAGCATCAAAAAAGTGTCAGAAACGGGTTGATGGAGTTTGAGCTCGCGGCCCGCGGTCCCATTGATGTGTTCATTTCCGTCATCATCAAAGATCCGATGTTGTACTTGTCGTGAGCTTCAAGCTTTGTGTGGACAAGCACTGTGCATGGTGAATATCAATTGTAGATATTGTATGTATTTCATTTAGATGAATTGTGGCTTTCTAGCCATCATGTATGAGAGTTTGGAGTTTGCCTGATGCATTTGACAAAGGCGATACTTGAATCCTGTTTCAGTGTATGATATGCAAGTCTGAGAATCTTGTTTAAGGACTAGAATGGTCTCCGAGACCCCGGCCATAAAATAGTAAATCAATACGAGTTGTTCCGTATCCACTCGTACGACGGCAGCCTCTCCAATCCCCCCACGGCCGCCATGGCGTGATCCCTGTCGTGAAACACCCTGTGCGCCGCGGCCCTGACGTCGTCCACCGTCAGCTCCTCGATCCTGCGGAATATCTCCGCGGGCGTCATCCTCCTCCCGTACGTGAGTATCTGCCTCCCGATATCCTCGCAGACGTTGGTGTTGCCGTCGAGGCCCATGAGCATGGTGGCCTTGAGCGCGATCTTGCCGCGCTCCACGTCCTCGTCGGTGATGGTGTCGGCCAGGCCCGCGAGGTTGTTCGCCACGCAGGCGACGAGGTCTCCCGCCTTCTCCCGCTCGGCGACCGCGTACAGCCCGAACAGGCCGGTGTCGTTGTAGCAGGTGTTGAACGTGCTGATGGAGTTGGCAAGCTCTCCGACCGCGACATCATAGCACAGCTTGGAGATGACTGGCCTGCCGGCGGCGCGGTCGTAGGATCCCACGAGCGTCTGGAGGAGCATGAGGGGGTAGGCATATTCGGACGTCCAGGAAGATCCCTCGTAGGCCAGGGCTAGGTGCGCCATCGAATCGGACTCAAAGTGGATTCTGTCGTGATGAATTGATGGAAGTTATGAGTTCCACGCGCAAAGGGGTAAAAGTACATTTCCCCCGTAAATGAGTTCATGGATGACCATCACATCTTCACCAGTGTTCAAACTGTCAGCTCGTTCCCCACGAATAATAAATAGGCAAATAATTCAATCAAATGTCGCTCCATGATGTGGTACCTCATGAGACTCAGCACCGGGACGAATCATCAACATCCGAACTGCAGACAAAACTCCCAACCAATAATATTTGATCCTAAGAACTCACCTGACGTCTCCCCCCACGAACTTCCCCTCGTCGAGACAAACTGCGTCGCTCCTCCTCTCCTCCTCGTTCAGCTCCGTCCTCAGCCCCCCGAAGTAATGATCCGCCAGATCGCACAATTCGCCGTGATCCACCGCCCCCGCTCCCGCGATGACCATCTGGGGAGCCAGGTAGTGCGTCTCGACGTATTCCCTCAGATCGTCCCGCGACAGCGATTCGATGTTCCCCTCCGGCCCGAGGATGGTCCGGCCCAATCCCCCCCCCTCGAACGCCGTCGCGTGGAGGTGATCCAACACCAACTCCTCCGCCTGCTTGTTGACCTCCTGCATCTCCCTCAGTATCACGTCGCGCTCCCGCGCGATGGCCCGGGGGTCCAATTTCGAATTGAGCAGTATGTCCGCGAGTATGTCCATCGCCCGGGGCACGTCCCGCTCGAAGACCTTGGCGAAGTATACAGTCTGCTCCCTGCTCGTGTACGCGTTGAGATGTCCTCCCATGTTCTCGATCTCGACCTCCAATTGGTACTGCGTCCGGCGGGACGTGCCCTTGAAGGCCATGTGCTCGAGGAAGTGGGCGGCGCCGTTGTTCCGCGACGTCTCGTAACGGGACCCGGCGTCTATCCACACGCCGACCGTGGCGGTGTTGGATCCCGGGATGGTCTCGGAGGCGACGCGCAGGCCGGAGGCGGGGTGGGTCGTGACCTGGGTGGGGGGGGAGGAGAGGAGGTAGGGAGGGATGTCGTCCGCGATTGCGGCCGCGGTGGAGAGGGGCCGGCGGACAAACGGCGATGAGGGGGAGGAGGACGACGACGCTGCCGCCGCGGCGCGGGACGCCCGGCGCAGGATGGAGGACCCCGCGCGGGGCAATCTGTTGAGGATCGTCATGGTCGCGCTGGAGGCGAGAGAGTGGGCGCCGTGCTGCCGTGCTACCGTCGTCGAGCGCGCGGCGGAATGAAGGCTGCGAAGTATGATGTAAAAATAGATATCTCAAGTCGTTTTTTTTCGGTGTAAATTACACCGAGACCACGACTCATCGCCAATCTTGTGCCAATAAATCGCTATCACGTATGTACCCACTATACTAAAGTTTATCGCTCAAATGAAGTTTCGTTCATTTGTAGGAACGCGAAAGGTAATTTTACTATAGGACGAAAACTGTTGGAACTGTATCATCATAGGTATCTAAAACAATACTTGAGTGCGCGGGTCTTTCAGTGGTAAGTTTTTCAGTGTAAATTACACCTAAACCAGAACGCGTGAATTTTGTACCACAGTTACGCTTATTCAGTGTAATTTATACCTAAAAAACGACTTGGGATATCTGATGATGTGGTCAGTGGGGAAGATCGCGGGACCGTTCACGGGACTGATTCGAGCATCTGTTCCAAACTCGTGAAGTATATCGCCAAAGATCCCAGCTCAACTATCTATTCCTCTGTACATATCGCCTAAATGGCCATGTTCCCGCCGCCACACATCATCCAAAATCAAAATCCATCCAAACATCAACTCGTTCATCTTCATCTCAAACTCCTCACAAGTGACGTCGCGACCATGAACTCCAAGATGAAGCGGACCGTCCTCCTCCTGCTGATGCACTCCTGCACCGTCGACGGGACCGCCTCCCCGAGAGCGGGAGGCGGACCCCGTCGTAGTTGCGGCGTCCCTTCGTCCTCCCGCGGCGGCGGCGGCTGGCAGGGCCGGGCGCCGGCGTGCTTCGCATCCCGTGCGTCCGCGCCTCCTCCTCGTCGTCGTCGCGTAGTCGCTCTCCTCGCGTCGGTGCCCAAGAGCGCCGAGAGGCATCGCACGGGAGGAGGCGGGAAGGAAAAGAAGGGAAAGAAGAAGAAGGGGGGCGGCAACGATGATGGCGGAAGTGGGAATCGGCGAATGAGGAAGTCCGAGATCGACGACCTCGTCCGAGGGATCGGCCTGGAGCCGGTGGTGGCGGTCGGCGGGTCGGCGGCGTCTTCATCCCAACGGAAACGCGGGAAGCCACGAAATAATGGAAACCCTTCGGGGCGAGACGGCGGCGACTCGGCCACATCTTCGTTCTCCTTGCAGCGATCCGAGCCGTCCATATCGCTGAGGACGCAGCTGGAGTACGCCCGCCGGGGACACGCGTCCCTCCGCTCCTTCCTCCCCCCCGACCTCGTCGCCCGCCTTCGCTCGGAGCTCGTGTCCCACGCCTCCTCCAACGAATTGGCAGCCTGGCGTCAGAAGGTGGAGGTGCAGCTGGCCGACGACGCCGACGAATATCATCGCGCCAACGCTCGTTCCATCGCGGAAAATGCGAAGAGCGTGGAGGAGTGCGCTGCCCTGCTGGAGAAATTGGGGGTGGATCCCGAGGATGGACACCTGCCGTTCCTGCAGCACTTCAACACTTGGAGGGCTCCAGAAGGGGAGACGGAGACGCCGGCCGTCAGGGAGCTGTGTCTGTCGCCGTACGTGGCGCGGGCGGCTTCGATGCTGTTGGATTCGAGGGCGGTGAGGCTTTATCAGGACTCCCTTTTCCACAAGCGGGCGGGCGATGGATGGACTCCGGTGAGTAATTATTGTCCTTGATCATGTTCTTCGGGCACGCACATTATTTGCTCGCGAAAGTCTTCGGGCGACTGAAACACACTGTGCAATATTCATAACTCTGAACAATCATTCTGCACACAAATCGCGACGCACGCTTTTACACAGTGGCACTCGGACGCGCGCATGGCCCCCTTCGACACCTCGAGGATGATCACCTTCTGGATACCCCTCCAGCGCGTGCCCTCCCCCGAGGACGGCGGCACCGGCCTCGTCTTCGCCGACGGTTCCCATTCCGATTTCGCCCTTCCCTACTGGAACGGCGCCGATGGCGAGGAGTACGATCGTCTCGAGGAGAGGTACGGCGGCCATGGCGGCGGCAAGGATGGTGGAGTGGGAGGAGGGGTGAGCCACCACATGCCGTTGGACGTGGGGGATGTCACGGTGCACGGTGGCTGGACGCTGCACTGCGCCGATGCCGCCGACTTTGCGGAGGGGGAAGGCGAGGACAGGTACGCGTTCTCCATCACTTACGTCGACGCCCGCGCGGAGGTCAGGGAGAACGCCCTGGCGTCGCCGAGAACGGCAGACGACGAGGAGGACGATGACGATGGCACGCCGTTGGGCGACAGGGAAGACGTGTGGAGCTTCCGGTCGTGGGCGAGGGAGGTGGAGCCCAGGACCGCATTCGTGCATCCCTCGGTGCCGATAGTGTGGCCGCCGGAGAAAAGAGATGTGCAGTAAGAGAGTTTAATGCCGGGTACTATAATCGCCTCATCTCTTCTGCCAATAGGTGGTAGGTGACTGTTTCTACACGTCGTGCAGTGCCCCTTTTCTCCCAATCAGGACAACAATCTCTGATGGCTCTTCCATATCTTTGCGGATAGCTGAGGTTGAGATTAATTCTCTTGTAGTTGAAACTCTCTCAGAAGTCAGAAGTTAGCTTCACGACTGCAGGGAGTGCTCTAAAACAGGAAGAATAGAATGTCACAGCAGTTGGTCTATGGCTCTATGTTCCATTGACCTTAAATTATCTCGATATGTATCAGTAAAACCACAAGAGGCAGTCTGGAAGCTTGGTGGGACATTCAAATAAGCGCACGGTGACTGAGCTAAAATGAGCCCCTCGTATCAGACCTGATATCCCTTTTCAAACGAAGACCCTCAGTGCGCTTGATGGGAGGGCGTCCGCCACGAGTCCTTCGCTGTCTGCCTGCGGAGACAGATGAACGATTGGCTGCCAACACTGTCTGCCTCTTCTTCACCTCCTTCATGATTGTCTTCCTGCGGGATTCCTTCACAACACTCTTCCTAGT
The DNA here is from genome assembly GCA_036939795.1 of Thalassiosira mediterranea. Taxonomy (NCBI): domain Eukaryota; phylum Bacillariophyta; class Thalassiosirophyceae; order Thalassiosirales; family Thalassiosiraceae; genus Thalassiosira; species Thalassiosira mediterranea. Next base: position 16,599 of record JALLBE010000033.1, read on the forward strand.
CAAAGTCATCCTCTTACCCCTCGCCACTTCAACCGATCCCTTGGAATACTTGTCACCAATGGTTGCCATCGACTCTTTCTCTTCTTGGGTCATTGCAACGTGCCCATCTTCATCTATAGTTCTGCAGAATGACTCGAAGTCAAATGTCAGTTCACTGTCAACACTACTGTTATCACTTGAATCAATTTCTTCTTCTTCACCATTCTCCAGCATGTGTCCACAAAAATTCAACACAGTTGAGATTCCTGACGAAAACAACATGAAAGATATTAGACATCAGCTAGCCGGTAAATGCGAATCGAGATGAAGTACCATTAAAGACAATCCCCTTACTGTTATTCTCCCTGACCATTGTTTCAAACTTGGTGGTATCCAATTTAATACCATATGGATCTAGCTGAATTTGGAGACGTAAAGAAAGGAGAGGGAGCTCTCTCTTGTCAATTAACCCATCCCCATCCTCTGACAGATATGGTAATCGTATGAGAAATAAAGAAATGGAATGCCATGCAAAAGATCATGGGTCTTCACTTACTGTCAGAGCGTACAATAACACTGGTCATTGCCGACACAAACGTCTCGGTCAGAGAAGCCTTCATCTTGTTCAGGATGGCCTCGTTCTCGTTTACTAGCTCAATGATCTTGGTGACATTTGAACCCTGCTCGGCAGCAATATTCTGCAGTTCCCTCTCGATCCCAACCAAGCTGTACAAGAACGATGTTGGAAGTTATTGGAATGAGGGGGGCAAGCAAGATCATACAGACCATAGGGGGCTGAATACTCTCTGGTATATCATCACACTCACACGTCAGCTTCGGCTTGTAGATCGTCGACAGACTTTTCAAGGAAATCAACCTCGTCTTTCAAGAGCTCTACCTCCTTCCGGATATTATTGATCGACGACCTGATACCTGTGGTATGAAAGACGTTAGAAGCTGAAGATGAGGCATTGCGCCATGTGGTATATTCATCCTTATCCGTACATATCCGATCGTCTCACTCGGCTCCTTTGATAGGCGGAGATGCCTGTGTGCCACGGAGGGCGAATTGGCTTTGTCGTGAAACGAGAACGCATCATTCATGTATGAGCAGTTGCAACTAATCGAAAGCGATAAACCACTCCAGATGATGAATTCAGCAACATTATGAACAGCCGTTTCACGGCATCCGCCTCACCAATGCAAAGGCCGCTCATGAGAAAGACGACGACGGTCGGCGATGCTACGATGGCGGACGCCGACGCTGCCATTCCGCTCACTACCAGAACAGACATGGCCAACGTTGCTACCATCTGCTTGCCAGTCATGGGGATGGGAACTATATCGTTTGAGCCAACGGTCTCCTCCCCGTTGGCCGAGAAGCTGTATTCGTCGTCATCATCGGACGACAGCTCGTCGGTGATTCGCGTCTCGGGACGTTCGCTGAGCAGCGGCTCGTTCAAAGCGGCGTTTAAATGCGCCGCGGCCGCCTTCGACGCATATTTGCTCTTTCGCAGAATGCCCATCGACATGGTTAATTCGCAGCGGAGTTGAGTCCAACCCGTCTTGCTAACGAACTACTCGGCTCTCAAGCCTACCGCCCGGAGCGCGCGCGATGGGCGGTGAGGGCAGGTGAAGTGGAGTGTTGTATTATTGAGTTGTACAATAGTGCCATCGTTTGCTCATCAGAAACAGCCGCGCAGCCGCTGGCAGCGCGGCGCGGCCGTTACTGACTATTATCGATCCGGGGGCGGGCTCTGGGCAAGCTCCGGGCGGTTGATGTTCGCGTCGGGTTTTGATCGTTGATCAAACATGAGTCATCATGATACACCATCATACCTCATTCCCATAAAACATAGTAAATTTTCCCTATGTAGATGTTTGGAGAAATGTGAGGGATGATAGTGCACTGGATAGTGTAAGCGGTGATGGGTTAATCGGGTGATGTGTGCACACCAGCAGTACTCGTGTCTAAGAGCAGCACATGGTTGGTATGAGCGTGTGAGAGTTATGATAGTGTAAATAGTTTTTGAAGTACAGTCATAGTCTTTAGTTTAGTTTGTTTTTAGTTAATCGGGAGGGGGTGCTGCTCTTAGACACTCCAAGTAATGAGCGTGAAAAGGGTCCCGCAGGTATCGATTTTTAGTTACAGTAGATTTGGCGCCGTTTCATTTCATTCCATTTCGGCGCGGCGCCGGCCATATTATCCACACCGGACCCTACCCGCTCGCCGCCGCCATCATGCCTACCTGTGTGTCAATGCTTGGTTTCTCGTCTTATTGTCCGCAAATAGGTCAAAAATAGTTAATAAAACGACTGACTGAAAACTAAACGACCGGACACCACACTATTAGACTGTGACTCAGGTGAAACAAAGCCGACACACAGTAACACGAGTACTGCTGGTGTACTTTTCTGCCCCCAAACTGCCCCAAACCCAAAAAATGATTCCCAACCGTTGGATTTCCAGATATTTGTGAATCTATTGGAAGTTTATTTGAATTTATTTGAATTCACCCCCAATTAATTGTTAGCGATAAAAATGCGATGATGTACGTAGTAAGTCAGTAGTCTGTACTAAAATTTAGCTTGGAGATATAGTTGGATGGCGGGAACTATACATCTTTTGGCGACAATCTGTGACAATGACGGCGGATCCAAATGGCCGAGAAGCGAGAAGCGAAGCTGCTCCTCCGCCGCGCCCGCCGTCGCGTCCGTGGACACAAAATCCACTGCCGCCGCTGCGCCGTCGCATCCCTGACAGCCGCCGCCGTCAGGTCTAGAGAAACTACGGCTCTCCCGGAGACTGCAGGCGGAGGAGAGCTCGCCGTTGGCCGGTTCATTTGTGCGGTCGTCTTCCGTGCCGTGCGCCGTGCCCGTGGTGCCTCATCATTGTCGGCGTCCGACTGCTGTCAGAAGTGGGCGCCGAGAGAAATTACTCACCTCCCTGCCGCCGAGCTACGGCTGCAGCACTAGCTAGCGATATACATCATCATGCCGCGCAGGGGGCGGGGAGCCACCCCCCGGGGTGCCAAGGCCGCCGCCTCCGCCGCCATAGCCGGGGGTGGGCGCAAGCGAAAATCCGATGCCAATGCCGCGTCCGACCCTCCCACGTCCACCACCCGCATTTGGATCTACGCCGCCGGCGCGGAGGAGGAGGGGGGAGGAGGAAACTCCGAGGGAGGGGGATACGAGGCCTATCTGAACAGGAGGGTGAAACGCCCCGTGGCCAGGAGCCTGGGTGAGAACTTTTCCTACTTCGCCGCCGCTGGCAAGGCGGAGGAGTCTGCCATCGACGTCGATGGCGATGCCAAGAAGGCTAGGGAACAAGAAGGGGTGAGTATACTGTTGCGCACATTTTCGGGGCACGCTCGTCATTTTTGCAGCATTGCTTTATTGCCTGTCTTTTACGCCGTCGTTGGGATGCCACCATCTTTTGAATAAACGTGGACATGCCGTCCATTCGTTGTCATTTCATAGAGATGTGGGCACGGGAGTCAAGTTCGGAGGGATTGTCGCGCCAAAGATGGTCTCACACCAGTAGCAGTGACGAGTTTTCCCTCGGGGATTGCCCCTCGCGAACATTTCTTGGTGTGCTTGGATGTCACTACGTGTCGATGAATGGCGCAATTGTATCTGCCTGCTGGAAGTAGTTGACTTCTGGAAAATTTTAGCATTTCTGGCGTCTTTTTTGGGGGTATCGTGAATGTGAGCACCAGATATGATTCGTTTTGTACGAAGATTGATTTCCGAAGAAGGTCGTCGTTAAGTTGTTCCTTTCCTGTATCGACGTTGATGGCCATCGGCTGATTATCCTTGGCGAAACGACTTGTCGCCCAAGTTGCACACCCGGTTAGTGCAGCTTTGCTCTACCCAAGAGCTCGTTTGTGAGAGTCGGCGGAGAATGTATGCGCTCGTTAATCAACACGAGCGATGGTTTGATCGCACAATTTGATATTCCTATGGATTGCGTTCGTTCGTGGCGAAAAAGGTGTCAACTTCATTTGTGGTGGGGGGCACGACTTCCAAGAGGTCGATATTGTGGGGGATACTTGATCGTTTCGGGGCCGCACGAGATATGTCTTGATGGATGTATTCCGAAGGAGCGTGGCAAAAGCATTCACATCTGTCAATGAAGATGGAAGTAGGTGCAAGATGCGGTGACGGCAATGTGCACAAGACGAATCTATGGCCCAGAAATTTGTTCTGATTCTTTCACCAACCTCACTCACCACCATGTTTGTCACAGATGCCAGTGGATCCTACGTCGCTGGACTACGTCCACGTGCCACTGCCGCCGATCGAGCCCCCGACGGACGACGACTCTCCTAAGGACCCCTATGCAGAGTTCGTCGCCCCCTCAATCTCGAAAGACTCACGCGTGGCCAGGTACAAGTATGGCCCAAACCACTCTGCTCACGTCCCTGATAGGAACCTGATCTCGCGCACGGGCGAGGGCGAGAGCGGGTACTCGCTGCAGCTGCCGCTTGCCGCAGGGACGGTGGTGGGCTTCTCACCGCCCCTTGAGGATGGATGGGACGATTTCTATGAAAAGCAGGGTTATTCTGCAGTGATGGAGGCAGAAGATGCAGAGTTTGACATGGGCAGGCAACGTACTGACGAGGCACTGTTCCGGATCCTCTGGGACGGTCACTCCGGCGCTTCGGGGTATGTGGAAGATGTGACACTTGCCGAGCTCCTGCCGTGCGTCGAGGATGAAAATCTCCCGGAAGAACTACTCTCTGATGCGGCTGTCTCTATTCACAAACAAGTGCGATCCGGAGTAGCCAGGAAGCAGATGTCCCTTGAGTGGAGGATGGACAACGAGGTGCTTCCGGCATTGGTCACCCTGGCTGCCCTGGAGCTTCGGCGGGAGGCGGCGCGGGGGATCCGGCTGGAGATGCTCCTGGAGCGCAGGAGGCTGAGGGAGCAAAGTGGTGTGAAGGACAAGAACGCAGGACGACGCAAGAAGAAAAAGAATGCTGACGGGGAAGAGGTAATGAACGAAGATGGCAGTGACTTCGGGTACTATGCACGGCACCCAAATCAGTACATGCCCGGGTTCGTCCCCCCTCCACCGCTCCCCAGCGACGACGAGGGGGACGATGAAGATGATGATGCTGATGTAGCAGGTGGGGCACGAGGGAGTAAGACCAAACTCACCGAGGCTGAGCTTGTGACATACCACCAGAAGCTTGATGAACAGTGCAACTTTGCCCCCTCCAAGATTGCTGAGAGGGCAAAGCTGGCGTGCACTATGGCCTATGAACATGTCTCCTCTCGAGGCATGCTGGATGACTACTATGCTGAATGCCAGCGCAGGAAGATGAAAGAAGAAGAGGAAAATTTGCGCTTGGGGCGTGAGGCGGGGGCCAGTGTAGGAGCAATGGATGGAACGGGTGAGGTGAGAAGGAGCTCACGCGCACGGACTGTGATCAACTATGCCGACGACGGGGCCACGAATAAGGAAGTAGAGGATTTCCTGAACGAGCACGAAGGCCTCGCGAATAGTGGAAACAGCAAGAAGAAAGCAAGCAACGAGGCTTCTTTGAGGGAAAATGTTAGCGGCGGTCCCACAGCGAGGCACTTGCTGAAACTCCTGGGGATATCTCAGGTGGATGTCGAGGGAGATGAAAAGGGGACTAAAGAAGATGACGAGCGAGAGGAAGAAGAACTTGGCGACGATCCCTTCTTCCACCCCTCGTCCCTTCTGATAATCGACCAGCTCGGTCGCAAGGGCAGATACATGTCCCCAGCCTCCATCCAGGCTGCGATCGTGCATTCCATCGAGGGCATGGAGCCTATAGACACCCCCAAATGCTTGTTGGACGAGGAGGAGGCCGAAGCAGCAGAGAAGGTGAGTATTGGGAGATATCCCAGCTGCTGTCGCAAATGACATGTGCCCTCAAAAATCGGGAAATTCCATGAGGAACACATCCTTGTTTTGTTCCATGTCATGGACTCCTTCGGCGTCATGGACTGCTTCCACGTCATGAACTGCCATTCTTTTTGACGAGCTCCTGGGCAATCATTCCTATGGCGGCAAAGACTACGGGCCACAAAACACGATGATCTTGAGGCATCCTGAACTTTTGACTAGCTCTGTCAGAGGTTTCAGAAGGGCGCTGCATCAGACAGTGGTTCAACAGAGGCAGAACCACCTTGGGCCGATGCACAGAGCAAAATGACGCCAAATTGTTTGAACACCGAAGAGAAGTTGTGGAACAATCTCTGACACTGTTGTGATACGGCCAACATTGCCAGATTGTCCAGACACATCAGTTTTGGATCAATCCAAATGTGATGTCATGACCATTTTTTGATGGCCTTTTGTATTGCACTCCACTCCGTTCACAGATTTCTGTGCACACAAGCCATGGCTCACTCATACTTCCTCTCTCCTATTATCTTTCTTATGATATTGTTTCACTTCCAAGAGTGCCCGTCATTATGTCACGGACGTGATCTGCACCACGGGAGACAAAGTTGGCGACCTGGGGCAGTACGAGCCCGTGAGCTTTGCTCGGTGTCGCTTCTCACCACAGACTTATGTCGCCGAGTCCTCTGATGGGGAGGAAGAGGAAGATGCAGATGAGGCCATGACCGACGAAGACCTTGAGGCACAGAAGATGGCTGCTGAGGAGAAGAAACAGCGTCGTGAGCGGCGCCGCCTAGCCAGGAAGGCGGTGGAACGGGAGAGGAATGCCGAGCTGGAGCGATCGTACCGCGCCAGGAAGGCGTACGAACTCTGGAGGTTCCGGAGTATCCACGGTGACGGCTGCACTATTTTTCCTACATGGAAGGAAAGAAGCCGAGAGCTTCTGAGAGAGATGTTTGCTGGCTCTGACAAACCGGCGAATGGGAAGGGGGTGACCATGACAACATCGTCGGCGTCGAACGGTAGCTCGGAGGCTACACCCTCCCATGCAGCAGAATCGAAGCCCCAACCAGAGGTGACATCAGCTTCTGTAGAAACAGTGACTGCGGCAGAAAGTGCTGTCATCCCTGCCACAACACCGTCACAGAAAGACGAGGAGCTTGCGAAATCCCTTGCAGCTGCTGAGGTTGTTGCCGTGACTGAGGATGAACCACTCGCCAAGCGTCGCAGGACAGCCCGCCGGGCAGCTGCTGGTGGAGACGAGCCCGTTTTTTATGGTGGTCATGCGTCGATGACGCGCGAGCAGCTCCTGGATACCCTCGTCCGCCTGCTATACCAAGCTAACCAAGCTGGCTCTTCCAACGGCTTGTCAGAAGGAGTGCCCACGGCTTCTTCCTCGTTGGCTGACCTCAAACGGCTCATCTTTCCTGACAATTATGACTCATCCCGTGGCGGGGTGGTAGAGATGAAGAAACTGCGGGGAGCATTGGGACATCTCGTTTTCAGGCTTGGAAGGATTGGCAGGCTTTTGGTCGACGTCGGTGGCGACAAAGCTTGTTGCGAGCTGATGAATACGGAAGGGCCGCTGGTGAAGTTTGTCGTGGAGGAAGAGCCCCGCGACGTTGACCCAGAGAAGTCTGTCGCTGCTGCTACTATGAAGAAGGAAATCAAGCCAGTAGGCAACGGAGTTGGAGGAGCTGTTGAACCACAGCCTGTGCCTGCAGGTTCTGCTGCCACTGATGGAAGCAAGGAGTCCTCCTTGTCTACCGACAATGGAACAGTAGTCTCCGCAGCGCTGCCATCACATGACGAAGCTGTGGGACAAACCGGAACAGCGTCCTTGTCTCCTCCCACCACCGTGAAGATTGATCCCCACTTGAGGTCCCAGCTCATCTCCCTGGAGAATTACGTCGCCGAATTACACCGTACCGAGCTGTCGCTTCGCGAAGCCCTGATGAAGGCCTTCGACAAGAGGGGAACAAAGGGAGGGGATACTCTGCTACAGATTTCTACATCGGCAATAGCCACCGCTGCAGATGAGAACGAGGGGAGTGCAGATGCCGAGGACTGGAAGTTCTTCCTACCTAAGAAGAAGAAGGAGGACATCAAATCCGATGACGAGAGTGTTGAGAGCAAGATGGATGAAATTAAGTGGACAGGCAAAGCTGATGATCATGACCTCATCGGCCGTGTCATTTATCGTCCTACCTCATCTCCACTACGTCCAGCGAGCGATCCAAATGGGTCAGACCTACTCACCAAATGCCATTGGTACAGGATAATATCGTGCACCCCCTCGATCAAATCGGTGGAGCTGGTAATCCCTGATGATGGCCCTTCTCAGAATCAGCCTTCAGCCGAAGTTCTTAGTGGCGCTAGTGATAATCCCACCACCAATGTCACCGTTGAGCGCCGAATGCGATTTCGCGCTGTGCCTGTTGCTGAATCTGACATTGACACCCCACACCATTTTGACTCTGGAATGGATGGGATGGAAGACGATGATGACGAGGATATTGAATACATGCTACTGACAGAGGCGCAAGCATGGGCCGGGGTAGAAGCAGGGCAACTGTACCGCAAGATAGAGGAGAAGGCGAGTAGTCATGATATTGGCAGTGCCAACAATGGGTCGTCGCAGGATGTGTGGGGCCTCAACCTTCACCCTTACAAGAATGGACATGGATCTCGCGTTATGCTCACCCCTCGCCTGGGTGACACGGGCAATGATCGAAGTGTCAAAGGTGGCGAAAAGATCCTTTACGGGATCATTGCGGGCCATGACTATTTGATGGCAGACGGTGGGATGAGTTACAAACTTCTGGTGCTGCTAGAGGAGGATGATAACACCAAAGATGACTGTACGGAAGAGGGGGAAAAGTTGGCTGATGACGCCTACCCGGAGTCTCCTTCCGCTTTCTGGGCGACGGTCAACCCCGAGGGTACAATCCTGACTGAAATTTCTCTCGCTTCCCCATCATCAAAATGCAACGGATCTGAAGAGCATAAAAATGGCACCACACTGAGCTCTCCAAGCTACACAATTTCTCTCCATGAGTACTACCCTGGTTCTCCCGCGTACAACGTTTGCGAATCCATCATAACATATCTGAAGAATCACTCCAAAAGTGGACCATTTCTTCAACCTGTGGATCCTGTCGCGTTGGGAATACCTGACTACCTGGATGTGATCACAGAACCAATGGATATTGGCACCCTGCAGGCAAATCTTGAGACGGGAAAGTACAGCAGGGTGCCCCCGAGGTCTGACGCAGCAAAAGAAGAATTGGATGACGAGGATGACAGAACTGATTCGCCGGTGTACCGAATGGCCTATGGGCCGTTCTATGACGCAGTTATGCTAATTTTTGACAATGTGAGTACCAACATCGCTCAGATCCAACCCATTCGCAATGCAATGAAAATCTCATCTAGTGTTCTGGTACGATACAGTGTATCAAGTATAATGGCACAGATACTTGGATTGCCAATGAGGCAACTATCTTGAAAAAGAATGCTGTGAAGAAGATAGACCAGCTGGTGTCTAGGGCTGTGTGGCAGGTAGCCGGAGCGGATACTAACGGCAGAGCATCTTCATCGACAGGTGGGGTCGCTTCAAGCAGGGTCAGGGGGGCCCAGAAGAGTGTTTATGTTGACGAGGACAGTGATGTTGATATGTATGTATATGAGAGCGACTACACTGATGAGGAAGAAGGAGAAGGAAAGAGGAAATCCAGGAGAGGCAAAAGTGGTACCTCCAGGGGTGGCGGAGGGAAGAAGCGCCCAGCCAAGGAAGATGTCGCCTCCCGTCCCATTGAGCAGCCGTTTGTTTTCCCCGAAAGTGCACATGACTTTGGAACAGGGGGATCATTCCCGCATATTAAGGTGCAGACAAATGTGGATAAATTTTCGTTGCCCTCAGGTGAATGGAGCTGCCGTTATGTGAGCAGCGAGAGTGAAGTTGCTGGCGATGAATGTGCGGATGACTCTGAAGAAGTGGGCACGGAGGATAAGGGTGACGACGACGAAATGCTCGCGCTGCTGCAAATGCAACAGCAGCAGCAGGAGGAAGAGTCCGGTTCAATTAGGCGGTCATCTCGAGCTAGACATGCACCCAAGAATTATGCAGATGAGGAGGATGTCCCAGCCAATCCAACAAGGTCGTATGTGGAAAAACCGCCTGCAACGCTGCCGGGTGTGGAGTATTTCTTGACAAAGGGAGGATTATTTCACCCTCGTGCAGAACAAGAGCCGACTTCTGCGATTGAATCCTCTGTTGGTAGTGGTCCCCCTACGGAGGCTGTGCCTGCTTTCGTGTGTGACACCATCATCTCGAACACTTGCAGAAGCCGTGTTGGGGCCGAGGGCGTGAAGGAGACGATGCACGAGCGTTTCTATGCTGCGCTGTATCGCCAATACTCCCCCGATGCGCTGGTACTGGAGAGTGAGGTTGGAAAGTATCTCGCTGGATCTTTCCCTCCGTATCTTGGACGTGTGCTCCCTGCCTCTGGAGTTGGCGACGCCAGTGGAAATGATATTGTGTGGGAAATTCGTGAGCAATACCTTGTGCCTGCCCTCCGTTGGGTCCTACGCGGCCTTGTGCGCTCAGGACACCTTGCTGAGACTGAAATGTCCCTGTCTGACGGCATCATGGATGACGCCCCCACACGCACCTCAGCCTATTCAACAGGTGTTGTTGTCCCTAACCATGAGTACTATTACTACAGTGAAAAGAAGCCTTTTGATGTTCTCGACGAAAAGGAAATCCTCAGGAAGAGGCGACAGGACGCCGCTGCTGGGCTGGATAATGATAGCAGCAGCGATGATGAGGTTGAGTTGAGCGCATACGAGAAGATGAGGGCAGAAAGGGTCGCGAGGAATGCAGAGCGGCTCAAGGCGTTGGGCTTGGCGTAGAGCAGACAGATGGGAGGTGACTTTCACCACTTTTTATCCTTTTGGTTTCTACTTCATGGAGATACACACCCGGGGTACTACGATGACCTCGGATCAAAGATTTCATATTCATCTGGAGAAATAATAGTAAATTCACAATGCATCTAAAATGTCCAGACGTAATGGTTATTGACTGGTAGCCACCACACTATTACAATGCTGGGTGCCCTCTTCCATGCCACATGACAAAACTACCTACCGATGGTACGACACTCATGCCTCATCATGACTATGTACATGCACTCAACTCGTGGAGCAAACTTGCAACCAAGTGAATGAATGTCTACCATGGGTACTAAGAAGTATGGTCGCCATGACGTCTTTTGTCACAAGAGTCGAAGACATTTTTATCTCATACAAGGAATGCCAAATATACGCCACTTGATCTGATAGATAGATAGCTCTAGGGTCCTAGGTTAGTCAGCTGCACGTAGTTGGTGGACGATGGGTATTGTACCACTGGCAACCCAGTAGTAGTAATGTGGTAGCACATCGTGCAAGGGGTAGGTGCGAGTCGTGAGTCAATCGTCATTTCTCACGCTGGGGTCTTAGACGTCGGCCGAGTACAACGACCTGTCTTCATCGTCATCGGTCTCGGCCTCAGCGCCCTCGTCTCCCAATCAGTCCTCCCTTGGGACCCTGCATCAGAAAGCCTCGTTCTCATGATTGTTCGTGAGGCATTGGCAGCCACCGAAGCCCCCGTTAACCTTGTTGCATTTCGAATGCATCTAGCTAATGGTCACCACATCAAAAAGGTTGCCTTTCATCACAAGCATCGAAGACATAAGAGACTACTTAGTAAGGAATGCCAAACGATTGATAGATAACTAGAGCCCTAGATTAGAGTAAACTGCTACATAGTCAGTAGACCAGCAGATGGATACCACTGGGCAGCCCGCTAGTAGTCGGGTGGGAGCCGATTATGCGAGGGGTAGGTGTGAGTCTGGTATGGCTAACCAGTCTGGTGTGTCTTAGGCATCAACCGAGAACAACATCTTATCTTCTCCGCCCTCGCCATCATTGATGCAGAAGTACTGGGTGTCCCTCCTGTAGCCATTGGGTTCCTTGGGGCCGGTGGCACACCTGCAACTCGCGATGTCACCGTTCTTCTTATTGCACTTGGCAGAGTAGGCTTGACCCTTGAGCAAACTCTCGCAGTGCACTCCGCAGTCGTCGCAATTGTTGATGCCTTCGCTGTCACAGGTGTCCGTCTCGGCACCAATGCTAAAGAATCCGACAACTTCGACTTCGTCTTCCACTCCTTCCTCCCTTGGGACCCTGCACCAGAAAGCCTGGTCCTGGCGCTGGTTCGTGAGGCATTGACAGCCACCAAAGCCCCCGTTGCCGGTTCCGTTGCATTTCGAGCGGACCGAAGGAAAATTGTCTTCGCAGTAAACCTGGCATGTGCGGCAGTCGGAGATACCGTAGGGCGCACAGGCAGGTGCTGATTCATCGACGTTGCCGCGGAGTGTGTGTGCGTCCGCCGAGACGGCTAGGAGGAAGGCGGAGGCGACGATGCTGACGATCTTCATGTTTACGATAGATGGTATTGATGTGATAATATGAGTTGAGATATTGTGAGAATAATAATCGAATCATGAGAGGGATGTCATGTGAACGTGCGTCGCGTTGATGTTGTTGATGTGGGGGCGGGGGACGCGGGACGGACGCGTGTTGCGTGTGGCCCCACTGGCCCCACCACGGCACCTGACGGAATGAAGCACAGCGCAGCAGAGAGCGCAGCATGCGCAGCGGAATGGTGGTGCGTGAGGCCGAACCATGTGGAGCGCTGCATGGAGCGCGACGACGGACGCGCGTACGTGTCGCCGCAATTCGCAAGGGGTTACATAGGACGCGTGTCGCGGTATCTTAGGTACAATATCTTTCGATTTTATGTCTGAAAGATCACGCGCGTTCGTTCCTGGCCGCCAGTAGACAGACGCAATGCGCCGTGCCCACGCGCCGCTGTAGATA
>JALLBE010000034.1:0-29624 GCA_036939795.1 Thalassiosira mediterranea
CCACGGCTCGCGGCCGCTCTATCGTGGTTGGCCGCCGTCCCCCGGTGTCCCCGCACAACCTTGAAGAGACGGTGTAGAGCTATGGCTCGCCCAAACAATCCCCCTCGGTCCGAGGTTCACGTTGAACCATGTCTTCAGTTGAAGATGACGGCCGCAAAAAATAGACGGTGACGCAACCGGCCGGCCATCAACGGGATACGGACCCAAATCGCAGATTGGACACGGCCGAACGGCCGGGCGGTGCCTCGGCCTTGATGTCACGGAGACGTCTTGACGTCTCGGTGGCACGGCTCGCTGGTGCTGTGATGCACCGCCCGTGGACGACGCAGGCGTTCTGGTGCTCTTGGCGGCGCCTCCGGTCGGTCGCGCGGCCTAACCCGCCCCCAATGTCGATGTTGATTATGGTTTGGGAGGAGGAGGTCGATCAACGTCGTGGTGCCAGTGCTGTCGGCTGCACTCTTAATTTTGCTACACAGGTAGATGCATTAAACCGGCGGAAACACCGACTTTTCGACCGTCACGCCATCACAAAGTCAATTTGTGACGGCGTGACGGTCAATAAAGCCAGCGGCGAGCAAGGAGGCTTGCCTCTTTCGCCCCCGCAAGGTCGGCTCGGTGGTGGACGATTTGGCGTCGTTTTCGACGACGGGGGGGTGTTAACATTCGTGACCCAGATTGGCGAGAGGTCCTGGTTCGGCGGGGATGGAAAAGAGAGGGTCAAAATTGTCAGACACCCTTCCGTCACCCGTCAGTTTTTTTGGTTAACTGAAAAGGGTTAAATGGAATCTAAAAAAGGGGTTATGGAAATAAATGGATAATGGATATGTACTGGATGCCCTATTATCCCCCCATCAGCACCGTCAAATGATCACAGAGTCACATATTTCGACAAAATACCCCCTTTCTAGTTCCCTGCAGAAGATTTGCAGCAACTTGCCTGACAGCACTCTTTGTGCTCTCTGACTTTACATGGGAACTCGTCTCATGAGCATGAGATCATGAGGGGTCATACCATCCCACATTCTGCCTGACAAATTGTGCACAATGTGTCCAAAGCCGGGGGGGAGAGGAGCCAAATGACTAAATAGAGAGAGCAACCCCAATGATACATAATTTCCACCTCCCTGCTACCTTATACTAGATGCGGGGTTATACTATCTTGATCTACCAAGCTTTTGTCAACATGCCAATTGAAACACCATGGCAGAAGTCCACACCAGCACCAGAGCATGTGCCAAGCACCTGAATCTGAATCAACGTCCAATGGGATGTGCCACATGGAGGCCATGGAGAAGCTCTTTGTTGAGCTTGATGTCAAAGCCAGAACAGAACAACTTACGAAATTAGGTAAATTGCTTATCTAAGCTACCTAGACGAGTTTAGATGATGAGCATCAATCAATATCAATGAACATAGATCCACTCCGTAACCATAACCATCACACCACACCCCAGTCCAACGGGCGAAGGCCAAGGACATATCATACTGTTACTGTAGCTGTAGCTGTAGCTGTAGCTGTAGCCACACCTCAGGCTGACTCAGGGCTTCCATTGACGCTCATGGTCACTACAACAGCCTATGAGATTTTTTAATGGAGATAGTGTCGTCCTTTGTTGCTGAAAATGGGAACCGGTGGGTTTCTCTATATTTTGGCCGGAATACATTGCTTCTGAGGCCAAGGTGCCCCTAAGCTGAAACCTCGGCATCAGGTGCAGGTGCAGACTGGGGCATGCGGTGATATGGGCTGGCCTTGGTTGGGGGTGGCACATGAAGTGGTACCAAACAGAACCCAGAGTTGGCTGTCAGAAGCTGTATGTTGCCATGTAGATACTTCAAGTCGAAAGTTGTTGATGCATTGTTGTGGCGTGCGGGACCTCAAAATCCCAGATCACTCATATGTACGCATAATCTAAGGATTTCCGAGCTCACCACACACACACGACACACGCCGTAAGCGTAAGGCGCTTATAGCTTATAGGTCATGTAGCACCATGCGGGCTTGGACCCGCAGCGGTAGCATTTCCCCCCGGCACCGTCGCCCTTTCCTCTTCACCATGGGGGGCGTCGGCCCGGCCACCGCCCTGCTCGGCTCCTCGCCAACCTTGCATGCATGCAATGATGTGTTCCATTGAAGAATGAAGGATGGAGGATCGATCTTGCCCATCTCTAGAAGACGGAGGAATCAGTATTAAACGCATACTCTGCAGAGGTACGCAAAATTTTTTTACATGTTCACATAAAAAACTTTTTTTATTTTTTCAATGCCACACCGAACCCAATCGAACATTAAAAAGCGCACTTTAAAAATGTGTTCAGTAAAAAACATACTTCAAAAATATGTTCACTGAAAAACATAAAAAAAAACTTTCACTCTGCGACTCAATCGCCGATCAACATCACTTCAAAACCAGCCGCGCACAAACGAACGACGCACCCGACATCCGACACGCAGCTCGCGCCCTCTCGCGACATCCTCCGTCGCGTCTCCTCGGTCCTCGCTCGCTGCCCACACGCTCGTCGCCGCCGCCACGATCAACGCCACCGCGGCCACGTCGACCGCGCCGCCGACCAACCGACGACGATGTCGACATTAGCGTCGGCGGCGTTGATGGTGGCGGCCGGCGGTGACGAGCCGCCGCGCCGACCGCCGACATGGCCAAGATCGGCTGACGTTGTCGACAGCCATGGTGATGGTGGTCTCAGCAGCGTCGTGGTCAGTGGCGTCGGCGGGGCGGTGGCGGCGGTGATGGTTCGTAGCGTCGGCGACGAGCGATAGCGGGCGGGCGGCGGGCGGGCGCGCGGCGGGCGACGGAGATGGAGTGTGGCGGGCGGCCGGGTGGCGCTATCGTACATATGTGTGCGAATGGTTTTGAAGTAATCTTGATTGGCGATTGAGTTTTTTCTATGTTTTACTATGTTTTTCTATGTTTTTAGAAAACATAAAAAAACATACTTTCACATACTTTCACATACTTTCACATATCCCTTTGCCTGGCCGAGCGATCGAAAGCAAGCGTTTCGCTCGCGCGACGATCGAAAGTGTGCAGAATCTGTGGTGCTTGCTTCCGTCGGGCTTTCGACTTTCGATCGAGGCGGGGATCACGGGATTCAGTTTCGAAAATTTTAAAAATTTTACTATGGTGGAAAGCTAGTCGAAACGAGAGTGTGCAGTTTCTGCATTCCCGCATCGAAAGTGTGCGGAAACTGCACACTTTCGTGGCAAAGGGATATTATGTTTGAGCAAAACCAAGCAAAACACAAAAGTAAGCAATGTGTTAAGTAAAAACATGATTTTACATATATTTAAATATTCGCCGATTTTATCTTTACAATATTTCTAAATAAATATAAAAATATCAATATTGTATTTTCCTGTAACCCTTTGGTCGAGCGCTAAATTGCCGAATCCTACGTCTTTCTGGTCGAGAGTCGAGAGTACATAGAGGAGAGACTTCATACGTAGAACTTCGTGCCAACTTTCCCTGCGAAAAGTGTCACTACGAAACAGGAAAAGGACTCAATGGTCCCGCTAATTGTTCAATTGGATTCCTCCGTTTATTGACATTTCTAAGGCAATGGACCACATTCAAATTAGTTCAAAGGCAATTGAACTCGAGAAATCTTGCGATTGATGTGATGTCTAAATGCCGATCACGAACTGAACACGATCCGCCAAGATTGCCGCCTCGATTTCGTGCTGATTGAGTTCGCAATTCGCGCAACCACCACGAAGAAAAGCGTGACCAAGCACGGATGACAGCACTAGATAGACAGCACCGGAGGACCCGAGGAGCGGAAGTCAATGGCCAAAATTGGCCGGCGAACTCGATCGCCTCCATCGCCTCCCTCATTCTTTCATCGAATTACGGCGAGGAGCGCTGTTGTATCCCTCGAATTCTCGGCGCGGGCCTCCTTGTCTCAGCTTGCTACTCCCTCTCCGTTCGGTCCTATTACCGGCAGCGGCTTCACTGTTTGAACCTTGTTTGCACCTACCGCGAGTCGTCCCGCGGCTGCTAGCTCTGCCCGCCCATCGAGTTCCATCACCAGTAGCCGGCACAATAGTCGTCGACGGCCGTGACCGAAAATCGACCGAGCAGAGCGAGCAGTCTAGCCCGCGGGTGTCGCAGTAGGTCGGCAGCGCCAAGGGGAGGGCCGCATACGAGAGAGGAGAACAATCCATAGCGGAGCCGAGGTTTCACCATATCGAACCCCCCTGTCCAAGGTTCCATATAGTCGTCTCGGCCATCCCCGACGCGGCGTCCGCGAACATCGAACCACGGAGCGGTCGTCGGTCATTGATCGATAGCCGACGCGCCAGTCAGGTGGGTGAGTCCGATCGCGGCGCGGGCTACGATGAGGCGGCGTCCCGTATCGTCGAGTCCGTCCGGCGGCCGATGGAGAGCGCCGCGTCGGCGTCGCGCCCTTGAGTATGGGCCATCCCCGGCCGATAGAGTACGGACGGATGCACACGACCCCCGCCGTCTCGTATCGCGCGGGGGCGCAATTTCGATCGTGCGCCCCGTGTATGGGAAATATTGGCGCGGGCGAAAGTCGGTCCTGTCATTTCGAGAAGGCGCGCCCGAATAATCGATGCCCGGCCGAATCTGCCCGAATATTATGATGTCTCGATGCGGGATAAGATGAGATGCGACGAGCCCGCGGGGTGGCATCGGGGCCGAGCCTATCCGCCCTTGTAGCGTGCAGGGAGCGTCATTTGTGGCGGACCGTATCGGCGGGTACGAGAAGATCGGGTGCTCTTGGGTTGAATGCGCTTGCATGCAGGCGTCGCCGCTTGCGCTACATATGCAGAGCCGCTTCTTCGTCGCACTCGGCTACGAATCATTTGCCATTCCTCTATTGCTGCCGCGCGGCCTGACGAGTGAGATGGACGGGGTGGAGTTTTGCAGGGCCGAGTCTTGGTGCTGTGGGATCTTTCGGCAGGGTGTGGCCAGTAGGATTTCGAGGGAGTGGTCTGCGGGTTGTAGCTGCGCCTATGGAGCAGCCCCTGACCTCTGCCTCTCGATGGGGATCGATCTGGCCAAGGCGGACGGGTGCTCTTGAGCTTGAGATGAATGGTAGATGACGGCTGCACTCTTTTGCAATTCAGTTACGAGTTGGAGAGAATTACCGAGCCACGGAGAGAACCCCCGACCGCGAATTGCTCGGGGGCATGCTCGCAGTTGTATGATTTGATTTGATTTGCGACAAAAGGAGCTGGCACTTTCATGTCTTCTTTTCGTTGATACCCTTTTGAGGTTTCACGTCAGTCTTCATTCTCATTACATGGTTCGCCCTCTTGCGTGATTACTCTACTCCTATGCAGAACAGATAGCGGATCAACTTGTGTAAGCAGGTCTACGCAGTCTGGCCTCAATCTTTCTTGCAATCCCGTTGCATCGATCCCTTGGACCTTCAATACTCAACATAGGACCGGTGAGAACAGCCATGGTGCGATTAGCCTCGGGCCTGGGCCCCAGGGCCCTGGCCTCCCTCCTCCTGGCCCCCTCCATGATGGCCCACGCCAAGGTCGGGAAGGGCATCACCTTCCCCGCCCTCATCTCCCGCGCCGCCTCCCGGACGTACGACCCCTCCAACCCCGGACCCACGTGCTACCAGCTCCTCTCCAATGCGGACTCCGACGGGGACGGCATCGTCCAAAACTCCGAGTACGTCGACTTCGTCGCCGTATTGAGCGAGGGGGACTTCGACTCCCCCTCCTACGCCGACCTCCCCTTCGTCCTCAAGGTGAACTTCGTCTACCTCTCCTGCCTGTGCGGGCAGGTCCCCGGCCAGGAGGGCGGCGACGGCTGGAACGATTCCGACGGGGGATGCTGCACGGGCCCCGAGGGGGGGATACTGGCGCCCACCACCATCTCCATACCGCTCATGAGCGATTGGGAGAGCGGATACCTGGAGACGGTGTGCAGCGAGACCCAGGGCGCCATCGATTACGCGAGGGAGCAGGCGGGGATCACGAGGGGGCCCACGGCGAGCCCCACCACGGGGCAGCCGAGCGGTAGCGTGAGTCGAAATATGTGATACGGATGACCGCACACGGGTGTTGATGGAGGCCATTAGTTGCGATCTCCGTAATACGTGCATCTCCAAAATACGCGCGGTTCTCACGCTTTCGGTTTTCGTTTATCTCCGCAGCCAACCCTCGCCCCGGTTACGACCGAGCCGACGTCGACGCCCACGCTTGCTCCGGTCACCCCCGAGCCCACGGACGGCCCCACATCCAGTCCGGCGACTCCCGAGCCCACCCCCGGGCCCACCCCGGCCCCGATCACCCCGAGCCCCACCGGGGCGCCCAACGAGGAGCCCACCACTCCCGCGCCCACCCCGGCGCCGGTGGTCGCCACCACCGACGCGCCCGTGGCCGTCCCGGCCCCGACCACGCCGTCGCCCGTCGACCCGGCAGTCACCCCCGGGCCGACCGCCTCGCCGGTCGAGGCCACCCCCGAGACTCCCGGCGGGGCTGGCACCCCAACACCTCCCACGCCTCCGACTCCCTCCCCTCCTACTCCTTCCCCTCCATCTCCGACGCCCGATGGCGCCGACTCCGGCTCCACCCTGGCGCCCGTCTACGCCGTCGGGGCCGAGGACGGCGGGGGGTCCGACAGGAGCGCCGAAGGCGGCGAGGAGAAGCTCTCGACGGGAGCCGTCGTGGGCATCGTCCTCGGGTCGTGCCTCATCGCCTACAGCGCCATGTACGTCTACGCCAAGAAGAGGCAGCGCGAGCGCGGGGAGGATCCGGAGCTGGAAGATTTGAGGAACAAGGACCTGGACGACGATTTGGAGGCCGGCGAGGGCGGAGCGAGGAGTCTGCCGCCGGACGCCCCGAGTGGAGGTGGAGGTGGAGCCGGAGCCGGAGCTGGCGCAGCGGCCGCGGTTGGGGCGGTTGGTCTCGCCGCCGCGAGCAAGGACAAGGAGGATCCGGAGGGCGACCGCGCCAGCGCCCTCGCCGCCGGAGCCACCGGAGCCAGCTACGACGACACCGCCGACACGTCCAGCCAGGGCTACGTCCCCGGCTCCGATCCCAGCCCGCAGGCGCGCAGCTCGCCCGCGTCGGACGCCGACGCGCTCGCGCCCGGCGCATCCATCGTGTCCGGCACCCCCTCCGCTCCGACGAGCCCGACCAAGAGCTCCGGACCGAAGGGGAGCGACTCCAGCTCGGCCGGGGAGAGCGGGTGGAGCTCCGACGCGGGCATGAGCTCGCTGAACACCGCCAGCTTCGATGCGGGGGCGGACGATGGGCTGTTCCCCCCGGGGAGCCCGGACAGGTTGCTCGCCGTGGTGGGGGCGGCGAACGTCGCGACGGAGAGCGCCGGTGGGGCGGTGCAGAGGGACGCCGCGTGAGTTATCTAGTTAGTATCAGGTTCCGCGCTATCGTCCCTTTCATCGCATTGTACCTCATGGACATAACTCATGCATGTACGTTTCCATCGTGTTTTGTTTCCATCCTCCTCCCACCCCCGCAGGCCGTCCTTCCTGCCCGTCGACCAGGGCTCCGCCTCCGGCTCCGACCAGGGCTCCACCTCGGACTCCGGCTCGGCCGGGGCAGGGGCCGTGCTCAACCCGCTCAAGATCCACTCCGGCGCCGGCTCCACGAGGGCGGCGTCCTCCATGGCCTCCTCCTCCGCCATGGGCATGGGCACGGGCGGCCGCGTGACCCGCGACGACCTCAACGCCGCCATCGAGGCGGGCGATTGGGCCATGGTCGGGGCCACCGCCGCCCTCCTCGCCGACAACGCCGGCGGCGACCACTCCTCCCTCTCGGGCTCGGAGGCCATGAGCCGCTCGGTCATGAGCCGCGACAGCCGCGACGAGTCCAGTCGAAGCTACCTCTCGGAAAGTAGTGACACGGCCACGCGCACGCGCGAATTGGATCAGATGGTGGAGAGAGGGGACTGGGAGGGTGTCGTGTTGGCGGCGGCGCAGTTCGAGGGAAATCGATTGAGGACGGTGGACGACGAGAGCACGACGGAGTACAGCAGCAAGAGCGCGAGGAGCGAGCCGAGCAGGAAGCTGGGGGAAATAAGGGCGGAGGTGGAGAGGCTGGTCAGGAGGGTTGTTCCGGACGAGATTGGTGAGTGTATCTGTAGTGCGTTTCGTGCTGGGCAGCGCTTTTATGACTCCTCTCATTACGCTGTCTCGTCTTCGTTGTCTCCTGTCTATGATCATCAGACAACATCGACGAGATGATGCTCCAGTTCGAGGGACGCGAGGAGGAGCTCATCGAGACCCTCCGCACCATGCAGGAGCGCTCCGTCGCCCAGCGCGCCCGCGCCGCCGTCCAGAAGACGGCCAAGCTCGAGGCCAAGGCCAAGGCCTCCATCGCCTCCTCGGGAGAAAGATTCAGCTCCTCGCACTCTGGCAGCGACAGCGGCAGCCACAGCGGCAGCTCCTCCACCGAGCCCGAGTTCTACGGGAGCGACAGCGTCGGATCCAGCAGCGTGAGCGACCTGCACTCCCACTCGGACTCGGCGGGGCACGCGGAGCACTCCCGGTCCGACCGGTCGTCGACGACCTCGCGGACGCACCAGAGCTCGCTCGAGCTTGCCATCGAGCGGGGTGACTGGCGGGCGGTGGGGGAGGCCGCCGCCATGATGGGCGACGGTGACGCCTCCTCGAGCGGGATCAACGTCCTCGGCGAATCGGGCAGCATGTCCTCCTCTGTCTCGGAGAGCCTGGGGAGGCAGGAGCGCGTGTACCACCTCGACGCATTGATCGCCAAGGGCGACTGGGCCGGCATCGTCGCCGCCGCCGGTCGATACCAGGCCATGGACGACCAGGAGGCAGGCCCCGACGGTGGTGCGAAGACGGAGGAGGAGAGGGAGGCGCTCGCGCAGGCGGAGATGTGGAGCTCCATCGCGAAGCAGAGCAAGCCCGCGGGGGCGCCGGAGGCGGACGTTGCCGCCAAGGACGCGGCGGACTGGGCCATCTCGAGGAGTTTGGAGCAGATGAAGGGGGGACAGGTTGGGTCGGAGGGCGGGGTTGACCCGAAGAGGGCCAGGGCGGGGGACGACGAGAGCGTATGACGCGCCCTCTATGGCATCATGCCGTAGTGTCTCAATCGTTTCGTGTAGGAGTATGGCACAGTTGTCTCAAGTATTTGTTTCGAATCCTCTCTATTGTGGAAATGGTATGACCATGAGAGAATCCTATAATTCATAAGCGTGGTTTCTCTTACTAGACAACTTGCAGAGTATGTTGTTCGAGTTCCCAAACTCCCTTTGCGTGTTCAGCCAGTATCTATGGCATATATTCGATCCGTCTCGAGAGGAGTCAAGGTCTGGGTGCAACTGGCCAAACCAACACTGTATTAGACGTCTCTTGACTCTAAACATGTTCTTTCACTACTAGTACACACATAATTATTCTTGTTGACAGGTATTCTCTGAACCCATCCATCGCGGCTCGACGTTTCACCAAATGTCCACAATATGTTGTCAAAAAGCTTTCACACATGAGCCACCTAAGCTGCGCCAACCGATGCAGCTTTCTCCTCCTCCTTGACCATCTCATCGCCCAACTCTTCGATCTCGCCCAGCTCCTCGATATCGCCAAGCTTATCATCGACTTCCTTATAATGCATTATCTCGATGGTCTCTGGCGGGAGGGACTCCTCATCGTCGTCGGAACCGTCCCGGCGCCTTCGCTTGGCCACCGAATGCACCATCAGATAAGCGAGGTATGCGAGGTAGGTGAATACGAGCCCCCCGGCCGCCAGGGCCAGGCCCATGAAGCCGCCGATCGATGAGTCGGACGACTCGTTAGAGTTGAGCTGGACGGTGGAAGTGCTGCTCGAGACGGATGGAATGATGGGTGCGCCGGGAGAGCCCAACCCGGTGATTTCTGTGTCAGGGAATTCATCTATCAGCACCTCGTACATGCCGCCCAGTCTATCTATCTCCATGAGGACCGTGGCACGGTATTCATCCGACAATAGTGGGGTGATAGGCCCACCTTGGTTGGGAGTCAGGATGTAGCTAAACTCAATGCAAGGTGATGCCGGAGAAGCATAGTTAAGTCCACTGGGACATGCTTTGCGTTGAGGAAAACTAGTCAGTACACTCATAACCGGCAAAAGTATGGCTGGTGTTGGCATTCAAGACGTACCAATATCATCTGCATCGACTTCGACAATGTCAAAATATTCTGCAATATCGCCAGCAAGATCAGCCGTAACTCTACCCACCGCCCCGCCTTGCAGATTCCTTCGCCCAGCAGTCAGGTCGTCCAAAACGTCCAGGCTGACACTCCAGAAAGCGTAGTTGATCTCGTCCAAATTCACGTCAGCTGCGAGGATTTCGCCACCGGTGCTTCCCAGGAAGGCGAGCGAGATCGGTTCCACACTAGTTGCGGTGACTGTCGTGAGGCTAGGCGTTGAGGCAGTGTTCGTGGTCGTTGCAATGGCGCCCGAAGCGGTTGCAGTTGTGGTTGCATCAGTGGTTGCGGTAATGGTTGCAGTGGCACCTGAAGAAGCTGCAGGCGCGGTTGCAACGGTGGTAGTGGCTGCAGTTGTGTTGTCACCATCGACGTTTGCAGTTGCAGTGGTAGAGAATGAATCCCAAGTGACATCAACCTCATCTTGCTCAGCAGTAGTAGTGCTGGCAGTACCAACACTGGTGCCAGTTTCCGTATCCTCCGAAGCAGGTGAGGTTGTCGCTGTTTGATCTCCGCCTTGAACAGTCGGTGAAGTCGCAGCTTCGAGCTCGATCTTTGCTTCTTTCATTGCCTCGTCTATCCTTTGACAAAACTGCTGGATGTATTTCTTGTCATCTTTCTCCGGCTTTTCTAATCCAAATGAGGCGACCTTCACCTCCAGCCACTTCACCTGCAATTCGTCCTCGCCGTCCTGGCTCGGATCTTCGCCCTCCAGTTCAGATTCGCAGCAACTCGGAGCGTAACCGAATACATGGTGACACTCACAGAGGAGGTCGCCAAATAGTGTATCAGGTGGGGGAGGAGAAGGGGTGCCGACGCTTAGCCCTGTCCAAAATTCGGAAAATTCTGCACGGTCCAGGCCTCCGGAACCGTCAACGTCTGCTCGCGAAGCACCTGAGAGGATCGGTGTACATACTTCGTCTTCGAGCTTCTTCGCACCCGCGATGGAAGAGAACAGCGGTAGTATTACCGCCAGCAGTACGGCCGTGCGGCCCAGCGTCGGCGCAGCGGATAGGCGATGACGCTTCATTTGACTGGATACGAAAGTCTATCTAATGATGTGCCTCGTCGCGAAGCCCGCTATCCCCTGCCTGATCGATGCAATCGTGATCAGAGGCCACGGACGTGGACAGCGCAGTCAAATTCAATTCAGAACAAAACCTGCCTGTGTCGAATGCTGGTCGAGTCTTCTGAGTAACAGCCATGGCAGAGCCATGTTTTTGGCATCCGTCCGCCATTTTTGGCGCTCGCTTTCCATCGGAGGTCGAGCGAAACCATCAAGCAATCTTGCACTTGCTTGCCAAAGGGGCAGAGACATCTGCATTTGTTGTGTATCGTAGGTACCATACCTATGTATCGTGATCGTAGACATGATATCCTACGGAGGTTCTCATATATGGTGGTAGCTCAAGTTATCGATGTGGGCAGTTGATTTGGCGTTAGTTATCAGCTAGCTCTAGGTAGAGGAATGTATCGTACATACCTGCATGTACCTTTCTTGTGTACGTAGCTCTCTAGCTGGCCTCTAGAAAGAGGCACCACACCTTGCAAACAAAACAGCAACCACTTGCTGATCCGACCTCTCTCGTCTCTCCTGTATGTACGTTTCGTAGGATCGAACCTCCTGCCACGTCGGCTGTCTACGATAGATGTTTACCACATGCACCTTTGGTGACATCATAAAAGTGCAGCTCAAACAGATAAAGCCTATCTATGTGCAGAACGTTATCTTTCTCCACAAACACCGAGATCACAGTTCCATCAGTTGTCATTTATTCTGGGGACAACATGCGCCAGACTGGGTTGGCTGCATTTAGAGAGCATGTCTTGCTATGAGCGCACATCTGTCGAGACAGAACATATGATAACCCGTACCCAGCCCAATCACAAATCACGAATCAGTGGCCATATATTGCGCCAATACCCCATGACCATGATGCAAGGGGATGTTGAAACGAACACCATCAATAGTGATGGAGGTGTTGGTGCCAAACTGTACTCGATTGGCATGGATTCTCATTGACCTCTTTCCACCTCCCCTTGTCTATCTAATCATTCTACCATATCGCATGTACTGGAAAGCGTTACCAGCATCAGTCTGCAAATTCGACATCCAATTCAGAGAGAACTTTCGTCACAACACCATGTTCCTCTTATCTCTTCTCTCGTCACCACAGGATTGGTGTTACTAGAGCAGTTGCCATTTCAGTCTCTTCGGGATGAAAAAACCTGACTAATGTCTGGTCATTGAAGCGCATGCCTCTGACGAGGGCCTTCTCCTCCATCAATCCTCTCTGCCCCTCTGCATCCGCTTATGGTGGTAGATGTATGCTGCCGAATATGCAACAAAACATGCTGCGAGAATAATGAGTACAAGTGCACCTGCAGATATGGACTCCGTTTCATTGTCCTGCCTTCTGTCTGTGCCTTCAGCGAAAGCCGGGATCTCTGGGGCATATATTGGAGATAGGGTTGCAGGCTTTGCCTTCCCGGGAGGAGCTGAAGGTTGATTGGATAAAGTTGGCTGAGGAGAAGGTATAGAAGAAGACGATGGCGCTTGGCTCAATGTGGGCGAGCCTGTTGATGGTGACGTAGCGGGGATCTGTACAATCGTTGGGTTGTTCGTTGGAATTCTTCCTCCCTTGACATCGGTTGGCTCATTCGTCGACCCATCTGTTCGTGGCTCAATAGGACTGGAAGGCAGTGTTGATGGAGCCAGTGTTGTCGGCATTGGAGCTAAGGTGGTTGGTTCGGCTATTGGTGCATTTGTCGTAGGCAGTGTTGGCTTGACGGAGGAATCAAAAACATAATCAATGATGTCGGTGAGAAAATATTCCACATGATGTGCCCCCTAGCAAGATTGACTCACGCTTCCGACAGGGCTGCCTGCTGAGTTTGAAGTTGGCGATGGTTCTGCAGTTGGCCGCATGGTTAGACGTGATGTTGGCTTCGCAGTTGGCCTTGCAGTTGGCCTTGCAGTTGGCTTTGCAGTTGGCCTTGCAGTTGGCCTTGCAGTTGGCCTAGTAGTTGGCCTAGTAGTTGGCCTTGCAGTTGGCCTTGCAGTTGGCCTTGCAGTTGGCCTTGCAGTTGGCCTTGTTGTTGGCTGTTGTGTTGGCCTTGTTGTTGGCCTTGTTGTTGGCTGTTGTGTTGGCCTTGCAGTTGGCCTTGCTGTTGGCTGCTCCGTTAGCCTTGCTGTTGGCTCTGTAGTTTGTTGCTTCGTTGGCTGTGCAGTTTGTTGCTCCATTGGCCGTGATGTTGGCTGTTGTGTTGGCTGTTGCGTTCTCGGTAATGTTGGCGGTAATGTTGGCTGCTGCGTTGGCTGTGTCGTTGGCCGTGTCGTTGGCCGTGCCGTTGGCTGTGCTGTTGGCTTCGCTGCTGGCGACGAGTAGTCGATCACCTTATGTGTATCCCTGCATATTGTCATCATGTAGCTCTCTTCCCACTCCTCTAGAAGAAACAGGTTTAGTGTTCTGGGGTATATAATTCCACTATCGTCGCCTTCACAGCACCCGATCTCTTGCCCAGGAATTTGCGCGCAGAGACAGGCAAGGTAATCGAAGTTCAACTTCAGTGTGAATGGGAGGGAACTATAGCTACCATCCCCACCGAAGACACCCTCAGATAGATCGCCGACAAATGAGACGTACTCAGACTTTTGGAGGACGCCATCTCCATCGACGTCTGCTGCGTAAATGGGCACATAACATGTCCCCACGGGATCATTGGAGTCGTACGTTCGCTGGTCCGAGATGAAGGTAGGCATGGTATCTCTACGTGCAGATGCAACAGAGAAGAGGGAGAGGGCGGCCCATCCTTCAATGCGGGAGCGTTTTCTATTCATTGGTCTGGTGCTGGTGCTCCAGGATGTTCCCTAAATGATAAAACTCAATATACTTATGCAGGCTGGATTATCACGTCAGAATTGAGCCGAGGTGGAGATAGCAGCCTGAAACAAATCCCAACACAAGTGGCGGCTGGCCACTGTTCATTGCAGCGTGGCGACAAATGAGAAAAAAGGAATTGGATTGTGAGAGGTGTCAATGATCATCGCCAGTGACAAGTGAAAGTGGGGTTCATTCCCAAAATTCCCGTTCAACACCAAAGAAAAGCATGAGATATCCGATTTAGCACATTCTAGAGTAAGAGTCAGCATCGTCAGGGTCGTGAATGTCCCGAGACCGCAGTCCATCGTAGATTCAACTTCAGGATATTGCCACACTCCGCACGACGATGGAGACATGCAGGCATTCAAGTCATCGGCTGAGTTCTGAGTGTCGCATATGAACCCGCAGCCGATGCATATTGTCCGGATAAATCAAACGCCAGCGGTCGAGCGTTTGCGGCGATCCAAACAACGGCAGAGTCTAGCGCGGTGTGTCGCATATGAATGCTGTCGAGAACGTGACGACTGCACCAGCTGCACTATTGTACACCTCGCCTCGAGATTCGAGTGCAACAATTCGACGTCGCGGCGCCTTGGTGGATCACCTCGCCATTAATTGTTCGAAGTGCACTTTCGCCACTCGGGCTATTCGGTCTCGCCGTAGGTACCGTGTCGCGTGTGGCTCCATCAGACCGAGGGTTACGACGGTGCATTTAGTATCGGGACTGGTGCCGGTGGAAAGGTGTTTCGCTCACTCTCGAAGACCAATAGCTGGTGCCGACTTCGCCTTTCGTCCGTCGACAGGGCCGTGCAGGTGGTCCACCGTCGCAAGAGATGGAATTTGGACCAAAATGAGGCTGAGAAAATAGCCGCCCCGTTACTCTGCGGCGATGACGCCTCCACACTTCGACGCCCGAAGTCTCTCGACGCTCTCGACAGCTCTCGACGCTGTTCCCCGAATCGCCACCTCGGCCCCGTTACTCACTCCTCCTGATAGTTCAATGCCCAGCCGGGCCGGACTGCGGCTCCATCCGTGCCCACCTGCGACGTGCGACGCATCAACTCACCCCTCTACCTAGCGCAATGACGTCCGCCGATTTCTCCATGTGTCGTCTGATCACAACATGGGTTTGGGCTGCACATGATGCATGTTCATGTGACAGGATGTGGCCTCGGTTGGCGCCTTGTTGGATCGCGATGGAGCGAAATCCCCCGCCTTACTTCGTCTCGCGAGCGCGCGCGGGCCGTAATATTATTTATTCCTACGCCCGATACTAGTTTCTCGAAATTCAATTTTAAAAGCATAGAGGTAGGTTCCGCGCGCGATAAAAGACAACCATTCATTAGAGGGTGGAGCTGGGGTGGAGCTCGGGTGGAGTTAGTAGAAAACGTACATTGGTAGGTACGATCTTGGTACGATACGAAGATTTCGAGCGACAGGCGGCAATGGAGTCGCTGTCTCATCACGGTACGTAGATGTACGTACGCTCTCTATGCTCTAGAGAGAGGGCGGGTACATACCTATGTACATTCGTTGACTCAAGACTGACGTAACCTGTCGAGGTCGAGATCATTCATCATCACAACGATGGAGGTCAATTTTGTAGGTAGACGTGTCACCTGTGGAGAGTACATGGCCCACAGCTCGAACCTGAGCTTTTTTATTATGCATTCCCCACTAGCATGGAAGGGAGAAAAGGTTGAAGGTTTGCAGTTTATGGCATTAGAGGGCGGAAGAAGGATCCGCACCAAAATTGGCTGTCACTCGTCGTTGATGCTAATTAGCAATAATCGTTGTTTAGCATACTTGATATACAGGGCCATTTGGTTTGTTTACTACCCAGCTTGGTGGGCAAATAGAGCTGAGATCTACGAACATCTTTTACCATAGTGATAAATTTTTGCTGCGCACCATACGAATAAAAATAAGCTACAATGAGTAATCATAATGCGGCGACTTCTTCTGGCTTCACCCAAGCTATCGTAGTGTTTCCTCCTTTCTCATCTGGACTTAGACCAATGGAATCCCTGTCCACCCTCATCACGACCCTCATAGGCAGATCTACAGTGGATATCGTCCCAGTACCCCCGATGATGCAGATACCATCTGGGAACTCATCGTCATATGACACCGATGGATCTTTCGCCGAATCCACGGGCCAGATAATACACACTTTGTCGCCCCGTTTTGGCGGGAACTCGCCGTTGAAGAGATTGGTGCTGGATTGGACAACTTTTGCATTCGGATCAGCAAATGGATCGCGAAACACGCCTGTAAGCACACCGTCATCAACGAACCGATCTTCGAATCGTTCATCAAAAAGCAAGCACTCATTTGATGATCCAAACCATCTCTTTCTCCTTTTCGACACAAATTGATAAATCCCATCGCGTACTCTGGTTGGAAGGACATATGCCATCAAAGCCAGATACTGAAGGATCTTGAGTCGTTTCGATGGCCCTCCAAGCGATTGCAATATTTGAAACACCGCAGATGATCGAATGTATGTCTTGTCGGGTCCACAGACAACGATTGATTTATACTTCTCTTCCCCTCCCGCATTGTCATCGTCGCCCTCGCCTCCTGCTCGATTATCGCCAGTAGCCATCACCTCGGAGCGTAGGTCATCCGACATCCGCCTCACCAGAAGCTCGCCCACCCTGCTCTGCAGTGCTGCGAATCGTAAATTTCCTCGTTCGTCACTTCTGCAGGAATCATACTTCAGGAGGGTCTGAACGAATTTGTTGCAAAGGTTGCAATCACCGTCGAAGAGCACGATAGGACGCGAGTCTGTGTATGGCGAGGGCCAAAAACTATTTAGTTCCAACGAAAACGATGGAATGACAATCATACATATGTGCGATCGAGGGCAAATCAAGAGGACGGTCAATACTCTCGAGTCTCAAGGCAGACAATGGCGTTAAGCACTTGGCTCACCTTCGTCACTGAAGAGGGCCGGCACAGCGTACGTTTTGTAGACGTAACTCGTGTCCAGAAAGGGACATCCACCCGCCTTGCTGGAATCTACTGTTGACATCGGACCGGAGGAGCTGTCACGCGAAGCATAATTCAGTGCCGTTCTCGTCGACGCCGCACCGGGTGCACGGCGGTTGAATCCGCGGCGATGTGATGGATCGCATCGTGGCGACGAACAAAACGGCGAGACGGTTCTGGTGGCACCGCCTGCCGCCGCGGAGGGACCGGGTGCAAGGAAAGCGTGGCTGAACGGGGCGTAGAGGAGCCATGCGAGCAGCCATGGCAGGCACGGCGTGCACCCCATTGTCGGGGCCCTGAGTAGCGCTGCCCGTTCCATCGTTTTGATCACATTCGACGTGTGGTAGTGGTGCGTGGTGCTGCAATGGTATTGTAGACTGTACGATAGCTATGTAGCTGCTGGCCGGGTGATCTGTGATCTGGTGGTGATTAAAAATAGGTATGCAATGGGTAATGAGCTCTATTCATCAACATTGATAATCTCTTGGGTACTATTTATCACCTTGCTCTGAAATAAAATAGGATATGAGCTCCAAATAGAATGACTCCATGAACCAATCCTGCGAACATTTCTCTTGAAGATTATTTTTCTACACAGATGTACATAGGAATTAGAAATAAAATGGCTGTTGAAGTCCGATAAAATTGCATGCCAAAAACGATTGTCCATTTCTCAAATTTATGTACTGCGCAGAGAGGCCCCTTCAACCTCAAAGACATATCTTGTGTCACTTTCTTTTCTTGTGCCCTCACCTGCCCCCAAGACGACTCAGCCGGGAACGGGAACGAAGAGGGCCATCTGGCGCCAGCTTGGCGCCGCCGCCGGCGCCGGCTTCCGCCAAAAGATGACCATGACAAAGAGCAGACAAGCCGGCCGGAGGTGGGTCCATAGCTCTGCACCGTTGATCTGCAAGCCCCACACTCTCCGCAAGCCGTTCGGCGTCTCGGCGCGGTGTAGTAGGTTGCTCACAGCCGCCTTGGTCTTTTATCACTCATCGGACAAACGTCATTAACCTGCCGGCGATCAGAGGGACGGAGAGCAGTCGACGGCTGCGGCGGGGTGACGGGTGACGGCATAAGGGTCGTGCATGGGTGGCCCTCCTGCCAATACAAAGCCGAGGACTGGGACCTGATCACGCCAAACTCCGGTCGACAAATTGCGTGTGTCCTTCGCTTGAGGTGACGCTGAAAACAGAGTACATCTCTGCCAGAGCGAGGCATCTTAGCAGAGCCGAGGGTAGCAAATTTTATCATTCAGCATCGTAAGTGAGGACGCAGTGCGTTGAGTTGCAGGCCACCCAGTTCCTAAGAATGTCATCCTCGCGAGCAAAGGCGATGTGTCGAGAGGGGGGCCAACTCCGAGATAGTACAAGCTCGTGCACGATGGATGCGCCATCGTCTTCTCCTATGCGCCCCACCAGCAATAATTTCTCCGCGCCAAATCCAAAGATGCAGGAACGGCCACAATTGACGGCGCAAGTTCGTTTGGTCCCCAACGCCGACGACAGTCGGCTGTTGAAATCAAAACGAGGCCGAAGGCGCTCTAGAGCTAGCTGCGGTGACGACATGGCGCCCCGTGGCAGTAATGGAAGCGGGGCGATCGTCAACTTTGGAAGAATGTCGTGTGCGTCGCTGTGCTTTCTATTGATGATTGGACAAACTCGTTCACAACGAACTAGGCTAGGATCACCGAGTGATGAACACTTGGATCGGGGTCGGCAGCTGCAACAGCAGCAGCAGCAGCATGTGCTGAACCAGGACCAAGAGAAAGTACAACAATGGCAACATCACCATCTTAGATCGCTACAACTTTTCGAAGTCGGGACCTCCGTGGATCTGGATTCGTGCTATGCAGCCCTAATCGCCTCCGACGCCGACGGCAACGGCTACGTCTCGCCCGAGGAGTTCCTCGAATTCGCACAAATCTCCGCGGGAGGGAAGCTCGATACCAACCAGTATGGCATGCCCATAACGGCGTTCTACCTGCTCCCGCAGGAGTTCATCGGTATTTACAACTACTTCGCGTGCGGCGATGCCAACGTCGGCTGTCCCAGCGTCGAGGGCATCGACATTTCTGCGGTCACCGAGGCGCTCGATGGAGGGGAGATGGAGGAGCATGAGGAGACACTCTTCTTCCAATTGTGCCAGCAAATCGAGGAAGGGGTGGATGAGATAACGGATCGCCCGACGAGCGGACCCACGGTTGGGACCACTCCTCCACCCACGTCGCTTGCGGCATCGCCCACATCTTCTCCAACTTCTGCGCCGACTACCTCTTCGCCGACCTCGAGGCTGACTACAGATCCTCCGACCCTCTTTCCCTGCCCGCCGCTTTATGATCGAAACGACTCGTCATACACAGAGGGATCGATGGTGTCCAAAGAACTTGCCCCCTCGGTGTATTATTATTATCGGTGTAGGCCATACCCCCAATCGGGATGGTGCGGCCAGGCGGCCTATGAGCCTGAGACGACGCTGAATTGGGCCGAGGCGTGGACGATGATGGGAATTTGCGATGGCAGCGGCCTAGGACCGGCGCCTGCCACCTTGGCTCCCACACCAGGCCCGACGCCCTTTGGAACGGTACCGCCCATGGCTTCCCCAACACAGAGGCCATCGCAACCATTGGAGAATGTTTTCCCCACGTACCCACCCACAGTCACCACTTTGGCGCCCACAGTCAAACCTGTTGCTACAGTTCCGCCTGCGCAGCCAGTCGCCCCTCCGGTTACCACTGACGAGGAACTCTACTCGGGCCCACTTCCGACCACGTTCGAATATGAGATATACAACACACTGGGCGTTGATGCAGCGAGCATCCTCTCGGGGACTAATCCGGAGAATGAGGCGATGGCTGTACTACTTGAGAGCACGACAGACTTCGTTGAGGACTTGGTCGCTGTCACATTCAGCGAGGCGCACGATGAGTCTGGAGTTGATCACATCAAAGATAACGTACGGATTGGAGGTGCCAAGCATGACGGAGTTAGGGGGCTGGTACGAGCTGGATTGCGTGGAGGGGGGCACGAGTTTGCAGGCCGACGCCTCGAGGTGATTCTCCCACCTGAATCGGTGTCCATATCCGATGTTGAAGATATCCAGTGTTCTGAGGGGCCTAAAACATTGTGCCAGAAGGTGACTGCGGCCACGAGTCTTTTGCTGATTGATGAGCCAAAGAACACGATCTTGCTACAATTCCAAAGCGCCACCGCTCGCGGGTTGGAAGACCCAGGAATTGAGTTCCCTCCAGATAGTGGCATCGTTTACTCTGGCCCCACCTCCAAATCGGGAGTCATTGTCATTCCAGGGATGACAGAATCAGAAAAACCACCGGCCTCGGCCCCCATTGAAGAGGAAGACAGCGGCGGCACCCCAGGATGGGTCGTTCCGGTCTCCATCGCAATCGCTGCTGTCGGGTCCGTAGCATTGCTGCTGTTTGTAGGCAAACGCATGCAAAAACGTCAGCGCACAGCTAAGGAATACGACTCCCACGCCAAACCACATTCGGCGCGAGAGGCAGACCTCCTTGGACTTGAAAGAGAAGGGAGCGAAGAAGGGTCGTATGATGCCGAAATTCGCTTCGGCTCCCAGCCAAAGATCAGCCCGCTCGATAGCGAGGGTGGGCAGTCAGGATTGCAGCCTGTCAAGAGGTTTAGCAACCCCAATCCATTTATGCAGAGTGATTCGGGCTCTGATGACTCCAGCAGCGTCCCAGCCGGTTCATACTCCCAGTCAGAATATTCATCAGACAGTGATTCCTCTAGCACCTCCAGCGACATAGATGATGTTGAACTTACCGCGACGCCAGGCAGCGCCAAGGATTTTTGGAAGAAAAAGGATTCTGAGGCAGCAGCGCATGGCGAGCAGCCACCGCAGCCGATCAGGGGCTCGGCACTCGCAGCTGCGACATCAGCTGCGCTGGCATGGGAAAGCGAACACTCGCAGGAGGATCACAGTGAGCAGGAAAACTCGTACAGGATGTCGACGTTGCATGAAGTGAGCGAAGAGAATCTGTCGTTGTCGAGCAGTTGGTCTCGAAGGAGCTCTGCTTCGGACAAGAGTGACAAGTCTGTATACAGGGCAGGGGTGGAAG
Source organism: Thalassiosira mediterranea (assembly GCA_036939795.1). NCBI lineage: Eukaryota > Bacillariophyta > Thalassiosirophyceae > Thalassiosirales > Thalassiosiraceae > Thalassiosira > Thalassiosira mediterranea. The sequence continues at coordinate 21,142 of JALLBE010000034.1, forward strand.
CCTTAGTGAAGGAAGGTAAGTGCTGGTGGAGTTTTTGGTTTGAATCTTCGCCATAGATCTTCGCCGCTTATGCTGACAATGGTTCCAATTGACTGTCTTTGTCATATAGCCTGCCCCGAAAAATATGACCAGATTGATGAGATGATGATTGAGTATGAAGGACGGGAGGAGGTGTTGATCGGGCACTTATCCACAATGCTTGCAGCCAAGAACAGGGCGAACGCCTCCGAATCCGAAACTGAAGACTCGGGCTCTGGGGACGAAGAGGACCCTACAATCAAAAGTAGTACTACGACTTCGGAGTTTTCGCTGTCCTCTCTTCGGGTCAGTGGCATGAGCTCCTTGGGACTGTCAGTTCGGACGGTCGATGATGAGCCACTAGAAGAAACGCCGAAAGAAACCCCAGAAAGCTCCTCAGATGCAGCCGAAATGCCTGACAAATCCCAGTCGAACAACCCCTTTGATGATGAAAAAGATGGGACGAAACCGTCGTCAGCCTCGGCAGCTGCGATGGCTGCACTACTTGCCGATGATGATTCAGATAACGATTCTGACGACTCCTCCAGCGCTGGCTCGTCAGAATGGAGCAGTGATGATGGATTTTCATCTATCGACACCTCATCATTCGCAACGAATGACACGGGTGATCGTCTTTCAGTGCGTGAGTTTGCACATAGCACATCAGATGCAAGCGACCACTCAGGAGCAGGCCTTGTCCATGGCGCACCGAAGCCAATGTTTGTACCTGTCGACGAAGAGGATGCCACTGGAGGTGGACGCAAGACTCCAGCTAGTGTTACTCGGAATGACCTTGATGAGGCAATCCAGGCAGGGGACTGGCAGGCGGTGGGAGCCACAGCTGCACTGATTGCGAATATCGGTCCACCTACATCCCCACCAACAACCACATCCCCACCAACAACCACATCTCCCACCAAGAGCAAGCAAGATGACTTCAATGCATCGAATTTTTCGGTTACAAGCCATGAGAAACACCAGGTAGAGGAACTGGAGAACCTTGTTGAGGCTGGAGACTGGACAGCGGTGATGGCAGCTGCGACAAGGTTCGAGACAGCGTCAGATACCGACAGCTTGAGGGATCTGATGGAGTCTCGACAATCAATGTTTGATGAATCTATGCAAGGCATGGACACTAGCAGGGAGCAATCGCCAGAGAAGCCGTCAGAAAAGTCGCCTGACAATTCGATTGTGTCTCCTGAGAGCAGCTCACCTGAGTCCAATGCTGAGTCCAGGTCCTCGTGGTCGGATGCCAATCCAGGGTTAAGGGCGGAGATTGAGGACCTCGTAAAATCTGTCGTTCCAGAAGAACTTGGTAAGTTGTGAACAAATACTCGAGTTTCGCTGGTTCCCCAATATCTTCCTAACCTTGGTGCCAAATTTGCAACGACCATAGAAAACATTGATGAGATGTTGCTCCAGTTCAGGGGGCGAGAGGATGAACTCATTACAACTTTGCGCACAATGGAGAAGAAAAATAGTTCCAGCTCAGAGTCATCAAAGGCATCTGATGGAGAAAATCGAGGACTTGGCGCATCGTCAACCTCAATAAATAGGGATGACACCAGTGTCAGCGTGTTCGAGAGTGATGGGCAGGATAGCACTGTTGCATCAGCAAGTCGGAGGTCAAGCAATGGGACAGGCTCCCAAGGTGGTTCCGCCCGCGGTGGCGCCCCCGCGAGTATCCCTGAGGAGGATGACAGCTATAGAGACAATGGAGACTACGGCAGCACCATTGCCACTGAGCAGGAGGAGATGCTCATCTGCACATTGTGCAGCAGGCACCTTCCTCGTTCAGAATACAGTGAAGCTCAATTGCTATTGGTGCATATAGATGGCGCAAGATGCAACGAATGTGATGCGATGTCCTGATTCTTTTATTCATACCTCTTGTAAATAGAACGATCCCGTTGACACAGCTAAATGTTCATGATGTTATTGTCATAGCTGTAGGGCCATGCATAACCTCCTCTGCTACTGCGTAACATGCATCAGTCCTTATTGGGTTATCATGGCATGGACAGTTGTTCTTGATGCATGCTGTAGGTATGTTTATTGAGTCTCCTTTCTCCTGCATTTTGAAGTGGTATGCTGTGTAAACAACTTTAATGCACTATGTTAGCTAGAGGCATTAAGAACTAATTAGTGCAAACAATGTACATGAAATAGCATGAAAACATTGCCACTGGTGCACTGAAAGTGGTGTTGCCAACACTAGAAGATGCGCTGGCCTGATCTGTCGTTCCTTCGGCTTGATCTGTGTCCATGTTCTCATTGGCTGCTACTTCCTCATCATCTTGTCCCTCCATCGTATCAGCAGAATCTTTTGTTGGTGTTTCCTCTGTCTGACCATAAGTATCATCCTCCTGCTGCTCATCAGTTTGAACACCTTCTCCACCCTCAGCAAAGAACGATGCAAGATGCTTGAAAGACCGATTGAGCTGCCAAACACAGTCATTGAAATCAGAACCTATGGTCTGACCGTACCAGGTAATGGTGGGGTCGGAAGTCGAGAATCGTTGAATCTTGGGACAGTAGGGCTCTTCGCAGTCCTGATCATATGCCAAATTGGTCCTGAACAGAAACTCCGGTTCGATGTACCCGTGCGGCTTGACGATCCACGAAGCCTTGTCGCGCACCCCGTCCTTTCCAATACGTTCTCCGACATCGTGGGTACAACCCTGGATGTGTCCGTGCTCGTGACTGAAGGTGAACTTGCCCGTGCTGCAGCCGAGCTTGACGACGGCGAAGGCGTATTCGGCGTTCATGATGCGCTGGCCGGTGTATGCCAGACCACAGTAGTTGCCCTCGAGGACCCAGAGGCTGACGGTGTCGGCGCCAACTGCCCTGCGTGCCGAGTGGATTCCGTCGAGCTTGCCATCGCCATCAGTGGTAACGTCGCTGAGGATGACGTTAAAGTCCCCTTCTACCCCTTCTCCGAACTCGTCGTACTCGGTGTCGAGGTACGTCCCCGCCAGGCGAAGCTTTCCTCGCACGCCAGAAAACTTGTACATGGCGTTGGTCTCCTCAATCGCCAATGCGATCCGATCCTCGATAGGGCCGCGATTTTCCGGGGTGTCGTCGCAGGGGTGCTCGAGGCGGGCCTGCGCGCACATGGTGCGGAGGGTGTAGGCCACCAGAACGTCGATATGTCCGAGATCCTCCTCGTCCTCGTCCTCGTCCTCGTTCTCGACGCGACGACGACCGCCATCCCGTTCCGTGGCGACGAGCGCATCGCCGTCGACGTAGATGTCGATGCCCTCGCCAGTCCCGTCGTCCCCCAACGGCAAGAGCGGGGCCGCGTCCTCTCCAAAGTCACCATCGGCCATTTTCGTCACGAACTTCGTCTTCAGATCCAGATCCGTCTGCATCTGGTGCACGTCCCCGTTGTAGAGCATCGACCCCGTGATGGCGCCTGTGGAGGGGTTGCGGTACAGGTTGAGACTTCCCATAGATCCGGCCGGGGTTGGATGGATGGAGGGATCGTAGCGCAGCTCGCCGTACCAGAACGTATCTGTGGTGTGCTTGGCGTCGAAGATCGCGGGAGTCTCCGACTCGACGAGCGTACCGTTGACTTGGATTTCGTCGATGTCGGAGGCTGAGAACGCGTAGAGTTCGTGTTCGCCGAGGGAGAACTGGCTCTCCGTGCCTGCTTCCAATGCCTCGCTGATGGGGGTGAGTTTGAGGATGGATGGCACAGACGGATCCTCAGCGAGGCAGGGATCGGGGCCGAAGAAGGCCGCGGCGGCCGCAGCCACCGCGAGCAGAGGTGCAGGTTGTTTTGACTTCATCGCTATTAGCAGGGATGAAGATAGATTTTGCTTTGCGCAGGGATGTGGCACAAATATCGCGCTGCGCCGTTCGGGCGGCGGGCAGGCATCAAATAATGTGTCAATCAAGTGAAAGTGGTAGCTCTAGAGCGAGAGAGGTAGAGGTAGGTACCTTCAGCAGAGAGAGGTAAAAAATGAGAACTCTGTTATGATTGGTGGGATACAAAGGCAGTAGAGGGCAGTAGATAGATGTGGAAGCACCGTTGAAGTCTGCTGGTTGAAGTAGGTGCCTCTGATGAAGACTGCACAGGCAGTTTTGAAGGTACAACGTATGTACCTACCTACCACACACTCTATGTTTTTTTATCCGCGCGATTTTCGTCTCATATGTTTTCTACGTATTCCGCATGTAGAAAAATCGGGTGACAAACTCCGGTTTCAACGTGCGATGTGAGTTTGTCACCTCTCATCTCGCTCGCGATCAACTCACAATTTATGCATTGGAAGTTGGAAGGAGCACCTCGCCAGGGCCACAATGGTATTGGTGTTCTCCATGAGATCGATAGGCGGGTAGCAGTAGCCTCCTTCGATCTGTGGTTGTCAGATCTGTCGCATTTGTCCCTCGGGCCCTCGCGGGTCCCATAGAAAATGCCTTGAATCTCTAAGAGATGGAGGTAGCTGGCGGTACACTACCTCCATCTCCAAGAAGTATCACTGTCGTGTGCTCAGCATCAGCTTATTATTGTCTCAATGAGAACGAGGCACAGAGTCAGAGTCCTTTTCGGGATTGGGATAGGTGTTCTAATTTTGTTTGTCATGCTGCGAACAGAACTGAAGAACTACGATGGCCAATCAGGGCACAAACGCGAACAGAATTCGCACGGAGACCTCTCGCTGTTCTGAGGCTTGCCTGCCTGCCAGGATGAGTGCCTTTGGACAACTGGGACAAACGGCACATGGATCCAAGACTGGGAGTTTGCTAAGGAGCATGGTCAGTACAAAAAATGGGCTTACCCCAATGGTTGCCAATGGACCATACGTCGCAGATCACGACCGGGCATTTCGACCCGATGCTGATTCACCCTTCCTGTGGAGGACAAGCTGGCGTTGGGCTGACTCCTCACCCGACTGCCCGGTGGATATCATGACCAAGGAAAAAATGTGTAGAACCCTGGCAAAGCTTGGCATTGTCAGGATACTCTTCTATGGTGACTCGCTCTCACGGAACATACACTGCTTTCATGAACAAGCTGGGCGATGTCAGCGTATCTCCTGATTTCAGGGGGCGGCTTGTCTGTGGTGGAGGTGAACATACTACCATTGATATTCTCTACGACCGTGATTGGGGCGGGAATGATTTTCCCCATTCGCCCCGTGGAGTGTACGAAATGAGCTTCAAAGCAAAGCAGTTCTTTGCTGGAGCCCGTGAGGGACGGGTCCTGGCGATCTTCAACATTGGAGCGCACTACCACAACTTCACACACTACCGCGAGGACATAGACATCATGCTGGACGAAGTGTCAAACCTATGGAGACATCAAGACCTGTACATTTTCCGCTCCTCTAGTCCGGCTCATGAAGGGTGCGAGCCGCGTAACAAGAATTTCAATTGGACCCGTGGGCCACGGATCCCCCCCCTGAAATCGTATGCTGAATACAAAGTGGCAAGCAAACACAAATTCGATTGGGACCAGTTTGAACGGTACAACCACTACGCCAGAGAACGCATTTATGAACATAATGCACAGGGCCGCGGCCAACCAGTACACTTTTTGAATATATGGAATATGACGGTTTTGAGGCGCGATGGTCACAGTGCCCCTGCTGATTGCCTACACTACGTGGATCCTGGTCCCGTCGATTGGTGGAATCACATGTTGCTCTCCTACTTGCAGCGCCTGTCTGGGAAAGCTGATCTATCGCCGGGGTTCGAAGAAAGTAATGATCGCCGGGGTAATTGTCGAAGGGTTCGACAAGGCTTGGTGGGCAGACTACCATTCGATTTAGTTGTGATCCGCACCCTCCGTGCTGGCACATGGTTGAAAACAGGTTCAATTTGAAATAGTTTTCACGACGTGTTCAATGACTTCCATTTTCAAATTATGGTGTACGATACTAAGTGAAAAATTCAAATTTCAAAATTAGTTTTCACAGTCATCCGTTGAATTACTCGTCGGTATCCTAGTACCTATTCCTACAGTAAGGATGAGACGCATTCTCGAAAATTCGGGAAGCACATGAACTACTATTACTGCTATTTTCGATCGAATTTTCAAAGCACGGGGAAAGATAGGTGGTGGGTGGTGGATCACCTTGCTTCCCCTATCATACGATAACTGATCTCAACTAAGTCGAATGGTATATACCATACGTATTTAAAGTGCCTATTGCCCCGATAGATCAGGAAATCCGGGACCGTCATACTTTATCGTAAAATTTACGTACGATATCATGCTAAAATAGCGATACATACCTCTCTATGTAGAAAAAACGTACGTCACGGATTCTAAAACTTGACCCCGGTCTGAGACAATATTCGAAGCGACGACCCCCCGAACCCGACCATGGTCGCCGACGGCGCTGGTAGCGGCGGAGGGGCGGGGGCATCGCCCGGCCGACGTTGCGGATCGTTAGTTCACTATGTGATCGACCATTCCCCCGCTGGGTTTGGCCAGCGGGTTAGTTTAACAACTACTATAGATGGCCGCTAAGTAGGCCTCGAATCATTAGATTTGCGATGAGTTGTCCTCCAGGTCGATCCATGGCCATCGTGATGGTAGTTGCCCTCCATGGCCCTTTAGCCGACCCTCGATCGACATCAATTGCTCCCATAGTCCTATGGGAGCAATTGGCACCAATCGAGGGTGGTTGAAACCCCGATGAGGCAGCAAGAATGGTCATCGATCAAGCGGACGATCACTGCCATCGACCTCGGAATCCGCACCGCTGGGGTGCCGATGAGACCATGGTGTTGTGCGGCCACCGAACACCCAAGCAGTCGGGCGACGGCGCAGCACCATCCCCCACTATGTCGGGAGACTGTCAGAAACAGCTGGAAGCAAAGTTGCCACCGTCCAGGAGGCACCAGGGCCATCTATACTAGTTGGGATGGTTGGGGCTTTGAGGAGCCGACTCAAAGGTTGCCTTCAGCACCATTGTTGGTCATGAAGACTCCTCATCATTGTTGCCACCTATACCTATACCCATGGCAACAATGGAGGGCCTGGGATCACAATGCTCCACCTGGTTGCTGACCCAGGGCCCAAATATGCCCCCACACAGTGCATGAGACCCAGTGAACAGTGAAAATGGCCAAAACGGACAACATCTCAGTGATGTAAATGGGGCTGCTGCATGCCAAGCAAGCCTCCAAACCCTCTACAAAGCTCATCATTGTTGCCACACATACCCATGGCAACAATGGAGGGCCTGGGATAGTAAAGCTCCACCTGGTTCAGTAGGCCTCACCCGCGCCAGCGTATTCCTTTGGGGCATCCGAGCATTATGTGCATCCGGGTAGGGGTCCCAGTCGCGCTGAAAACAAAAACCTAATGATACTACGTTACGCGACCTCAAATCGCAAAAAAACGAATCGCTAAACTTCCAAACAATGTTGGGGTCAGGACGCTTCGATTCAAATTTTTAAAATAATGAACGTTTTGTAAGAGTCATCAAGTATTCGATTTTGAAACTCTATTACAAGACCCCAAGTGAAACCTTAGATTCAAGCCATCACCGCGCTCCCCTCGACTTCATAACTCTCCGCGCGCCTGCGCCGTTGTTTGCCATCATCATTGAACAATCATTGTCATCGAGTTCCACCATGCCATTCGTTCGCGGACATCGATCGGCTCGATTTGGTCCTTTTGATGCGAGCTTTTTGACGAAGGCCTTTCGACGTGGAGCCTTTCGAACAGACCATTCGTCGCGAGCCTTTCGACAATCGTCGTTCAACGATGTGAATGTTCGATGCAACGATTCGACACAACTATTTGATGTAGGCCTTTCAATGATGGTCTTTTGATAATAGTCTTTCGATGATGGTCTTTCAACAATGGCCTTTCAACAATGGTCTTTAGACGATGGCCTTTCAACGATGGCCTTTTGAAAATGGCCTTTCAACGATGGCCTTTTGACGATGACATTTCAACAACAGTCTTTTGGTGATGTCTTTCGGCGGTGGCCTTTCGATGGTAGTCTTTCGGCGGTAGTCTTTCGTTGATGGACTTTCGATGGTGGTCTTTTAACGATGGCATTGGTTTTGACGTCATCATTGCATTGTTCGCAGTAAGAGCTGTTCATTCAATGATTTGAGGCTAGACAGATGCTATCCTTTTCATCGATTTGATGCATGCAACAACATACTTTCGATGGGCCACCCTTTTTGACACAGTGTTCATTTGTTCTCCAGGCTTGCAGCTTGAATAGCAAGCACTTTGAGTGAGTTCATGCAGTAATTTCCAAACCAATAAAGGGAGCGATATTTTGCAACTCTCCAATAGTCCAGCTGCATGGCCATACACGAGTGATGATCGGTTGCCAGAAACAAATTCACAGTGTTAATAAGAAGGTTTCTGTCCTTGAAAAGAACTTAAATCAAAGAGGGCGTGAGACCCTCTGAAAATGGCCTGATTTGGACGGTGCCTCGGCAATGTAAACGGTGCTGCTGCCTACCAAGCAAGCCTCAGAACCCTC